>KZ678464.1:0-62547 GCA_003019895.1 Coniella lustricola | reverse complement strand
GGAGACACAGAGAGGAGACACAGAGAGGAGACACAGAGAGGAGACACAGAGAGGAGACACAGAGAGGAGACACAGAGAGGAGACACAGAGAGGAGCATGGCGGGATCGTCCAAGAGAGAAACCCCGGCCAAAGCTGGGGAAAAGACACACGGTGACCCGTTTTGTGGAGCTTGTCTTGTTTTTGGCTGAATGACCTTGACCTAGTGGATGCCGTTGGCTGGCCGCGATTCGTGACCAGTCGTTCTGTTTCTGGCTTGAATCCCATGAGGCGTGAATGTTGGAACGCCATGGTTATACTGCCTGGTCAGAGAGTCCGTGGCCCGGACCTGGCCTCCTGAAGTAGAGTACTTAGAGTACTTAGTGGACAAGTCGGTGCTCTGAGAAGACCAGTCAGCTGGCTCAGAAAGACCAAGGGACAATATAACACAGCTTCATCTCCGAGCACCATTGTCTGGGCCTCGAGGTCAACGTTGCAGAGTGTTACAGCCGTTGGTTCCAGCAACACAGCCGACATCCTCCTTTTGCAAACACTCCCGGCCTTCCTCACGACGTCATGATGGAGTGGAAAAAGGAAAACAAGACATATCAAATCCTCAAGGCTGCTGACGAGGGTGGGTATGGTGTAGTGGCGGCCATTGCGTGAGACCGACCCCAGCCTCTTCCCGCTGTTGCTCACAGACCACACACATCTCGTTGCGGCTTGCAGTCGGGCTGATTTGGACCGTGTAGATACAACATCGAGAGCATACTGGGCCTCATCCGCGCAGCAGAAGCGAAACGGGCTCCGTTGATTCTCCAAGTGTTCCCCTGGGCAATCACCTACAGCGACGGCCTGCTGGTCCATGCCGCAGCCCACTATGCGCGACGTGCCTCGGTGCCCGTGGCCATCCATCTCGACCACGCGCAGGACGAAGCGCTGATCCGCCTCGCCGCTGAGACTCTGCCCTTTGACTCCATCATGGTTGACATGAGCCACTACGAAATGGACGAGAACCTGCGCAAGACACGCGAGCTCGTCGCCTTGTGCAACGCCCACCACATCACAACCGAGGCGGAACCGGGCCGGATCGAGGGTGGCGAGGATGGCATCGCGGACACTGCAGATCTCGAGGGAGCGCTGACGACGGCGGAGCAGGTTGAGGATTTCATTGCCACGGGCATCGACTTTCTGGCACCAGCATTCGGCAACGTGCACGGAGACTATGGCCCCAAGGGACCGCAGCTCGAGTACGACCGACTGGCCATGATTCGGGAAAAGGTTGCGGGCAGGGTGCGGCTCGTGGTCCACGGAACCAACGACTGGGCCGAGGAGACTACGAAAAAGTGCGTGGCCGGTGGCTGTGTCAAGGTGAATGTGAACAAGCTGGTGCTGCTTGACTACAACAACTATCTCAAGGCGAATGCCTCCTCGAAGCCGATCACGACGTTGATGGAAGAGGGCACCAAGGAGATTCAGAACCTGACCGAGTGGGCTATTGATGTCTGTGGTAGCGCTGGAAAGGTGTAGAGCCGTGTTCGCACAATTGCATACTTGGACACACGAGGGTCTGAAGAACAAGAAGACCCAAAATCGATGGTCCAAATCACGAGTCCGAGTCTGTCGTGCTAGGCTGCAAGTTTACCGCCGTGACACAGAACCATCTGAATCTGGTGAGACTTGCAAGAATAGTGTCGTACATAAACTACACAAGCCGTTGTCGAGTTGTCTATGTACAATAAAGTTCAAACGCCTCATACATACCCCGCTTGGACTTCCTCATGCCTTGATAGCGAGCGGGGTGCCGTTGTCATAGTCTATGATACACTGCACCTTTGCAGCAGATGAAGAGGCCTAATGGCAACAAGTTGTCAGACAAGCATCTCGGAAACGTGGAAGCGGATATTGATATGGAGGCAAACTTGCTGGATCAAACGTGTAGCCAAGCCATTCCTTGACGAGCCTCCTGGCCAGCTCGACACCAATCACTCGGGCACCCAAACACAACACCTGAGCATCGTTGCTGAGGATGGACCGCTCGACACTGAAGCTGTCGTGAGCAGTCACGGCACGGATGCCCTTGACCTTGTTGGCTGCAATAGCCACGCCAAGACCAGTCCCGCAGATCAAGACTTGGAGCCAGACATGTTAACAACAACACTCACTCCAGAGAGCTCATGTCAACGATGAGACTTACTCGCTCTGTCAGCCTGGCCTGAAGCAACGAGCTCAGCAGCTCCAATGGCGAAATGAGGATAGGCCGTCTTGTCAGACGACGAAGTTGGGCCAACGTCGGTGACCTCGCTCACTCTGGGATCGGCCTTGAGGTCCTTCATCAGTGTGGCCTTGTATTCAAAGCCGGCGTCATCGCCGCCAACAACAATGCGGAATCCAGACATGGTGATGGTGAGCGGTGAGTGAAACGTAGTAATATATGCGCCTCCAAGCTTCAAGAAATAATACCACGCACAATTCAATAAAGTTGATGATGATGTTGATGATGATGATGATGATGGTGATGGTGATGCATCAAAGTGAAGATCAAATCTTGGAGCTGAACAAGGTAGTGTAAACTTTTGGAGAAAACAACTGTCTGAATGCTCAACTCTCGGCGACTACATATGCATTGGTCAACGATGCCTGGTCCTGATGCTTCCTATGGACTCCTGTTCGTGGTGTGGGTCTGCGATATTGGACACTCATCCTCTTCAGTGCCTTTACGCGGCATTCAACACCCATGAGACTACTACTGGACTCTACAGTCCGTACTCGCATGATCATGATTGTGAGCCACTATGAAGTCTCTCATAAACAGCTGACACGCCCTGGTTCTGACCATGAAGTGTTACAGTTGACTCCAAGCAGACCATGGCCGGAACCAAGTGGGGGTGGCCTCGAGACGCGGCCACTCCAGTCGTGTAAGTGAGCGTCCAAGGCGCTATAGTAACCTGCCACTGGGTTGCTTACCTCTAAGTAGGCTGTCCATGTACAGCAAACCCAATGCTTCACGGGGGTGATGTATGAGTATGTGACGTCGGCTATTGACCACTTGGAAGGGTTCCATAGTATGCAGCAAGTCGATACTCGTTTGCTGCCCATCCACACAAGTCTTGTTCAACAGGGTGACACTCTTCCGAGGACACTGGCCTATTTCTCCTCCAACATTGGTTGAGCTGTATTCATGTGCAAACTTGTCAGAGCTCAGGCTGCAAATTCCCAAGGCGTACACGATCTTTAAACCTGGGCTCATCCCCTTTCCACACACTGCTGCCGAACACATCTCCACACCAGCCTTGCCGTAAATATCTTCAAAAGTCAAGCCAGAAGAGAAGGTCAGACTGGGCTTGACTGTCTCATCTGCTCCATCTCCAGAATCAGGTACCAAATCTAATATAATCCACTCCACAAGGAATAACGACAAAAACACCATGTCAGACAAGCACTTCTTCCCGGAAACAGCCGCCAACACACTGGTACCGCGCCATCTGCGGGCCCTCACAATCGCCAACCCTCATCTCGCCCTCATAGACGCCGAGCGTGTCGTCTACAACCGCGACCATGACGTGAGCGCCGTCTCCATAATCAGCGGCGGCGGCTCAGGTCACGAGCCAGGCTGGTCAGGGTTCGTCGGCAATGGAGCGCTCGCCGGCGCTGCTTGCGGGGACATTTTTGCCTCGCCTAGCACAAAGCAGGTCTTGGCCGCTATGAAGGCTGCGCCGTCGGAGCAGGGCCATATTCTGATGATTACAAACTACACGGGCGATAAGCTGCATTTCGGCTTGGCTGCTGAGCGCGCCAAAGCGCAGGGCTTGTCGAAACAGGTGGCTATGATTCATCTAGCCGATGATGTGTCGATTGGCCGGAGCAAGTGTAGTGCTGTCGGCAGGAGAGGCCTGCCTGGGCACGTTGTTCGTAAGTATTTGATTCTCTTTTTGCGTTCCGTTACCATGATGGGAGCCAGGAGAGGGAGATTTGTGAAGCTGATCCGCTATCTAGCAATGAAAATTACTGGCGCAGCAGCCGCCAAGAAGTACAGCTTCGACTGGTGCGTCGAGCTGGGTCGCCGCGTCAATGATCAGGTTGTCTCTATTGGATCTGCTCTGGACCACTGCCATGTCCCAGGTCGTCAACGCAACGAGGCTGTGCCTCGCGACGTGGCTATTGTCGGTGCTGGCATCCACAATGAGCCTGTAAGTCGTCTAGAAGAAGACAAGACTGTAGAACGGCGGAACAGTAGCTAAATGATTCTCATTAGGGCGCCCAAAAGCTTTCTCCTTTCCCTACGGTAGAGAACCTCATCCAGTACTGCTTGAAACTGCTTTGTGATCCCAACGATGCAGAGCGGTACTTTGTCGAGTTCCAGCCTGGTGATGAGAATGTCCTCGTTGTGAATAACTACGGAGGGTTGTCAAACCTGGAACTTGGAGCCTTGACAGATGAGACCATAACACAGCTAGGTAAGCCTACTCCGTCGTCGAAATTACTCAACAGCTATGCATGAACCTGAGACTCAAAGTGGAAAACCAGAAACAACATGGAACATCAAGCCAGTCCGCATTCTCACAGGTGCTTTTGAGACATCGCTCAATGCCCCTGGATTCTCAATTTCCCTCTGCAACCTCTCCGCTGCGTCTAGAGAAACAGACACCTCCGTGGCTGAGCTGCTCGAGCTTCTTGATGCTCCTACGACCGCTGTCTCATGGCCTAACTTGACCACACCCAAGGCTCATCACAACGAAATTCCCACCCAAGAAAGTCAAGTGCAAACTAATGGTGTAGCTAAATCAAACAAGGGCTCAGATATTGTGGGTGAGTCTTATCTGGATGAACCCGTGATTGTGATTATTTGTTCGAATACCTGCTAACAAGAATTCCATCTTGCCAGTGGACCCTTTCTTGCTCAAAACTGTGATCCGCGCAGGTTGTGAAGCTGCCATTGCTGCAGAGCCGAATTTAACCAAGTGGGATATGGTAATGGGAGACGGTGACTGCGGCGAAGCAGTTGAAGGTGTATCGAGATGTACGAAAGACTCCATCACTCATCTTCAAAGTCCCAGTTCGAAAAGCCTGCTAATCAAAGCATTTAGCAATCATGAAAATCCTTGAAGCCGGCGGAGCAGACAAAGGCTCCATTGTTGACTTCCTCAACAACACCACAGATGCCGTCGATGATATGGGCGGAACTCTCGGCGCCATCCTCGGTATCCTGCTCTCCGCATTTGTCTCGGCCCTCAAGTCATCGTCTTCAACATCTTGTTCAAGTTCTCAATCAGAGACTTTTGCTATATCCCTTGCGCAAGCCGTGACAGCCCTCAAAACCCACACAAGCGCACGGGAGGGTGATCGCACAGTCATGGACGTACTATTGCCGTTTTCAGATGATTTCGCAAAGACCAAGGACTTTTTCCACGCTGTCGAGGTTGCCAAGAAAAAGGCTGAGGCGACGCGCTTCTTGAAGGCCAAGTTTGGGCGCGCGACCTATGTTGCTGAGGCGCAGGGTCAGGAATTGCCGGACCCGGGCGCGTGGGCGTTGTATGAGTGGTTGAATGGTATGGCAGAGGCTCTGAAGAGACTTGAGGCATAAACAGAGAAAGGAGATATGAGATGATTAGATTAATGTTACAATCTTGTGATGCTCTAATCAAATGCGGTTGATCGGCGAGAATTCATCTTGACACAACACTGGGAGCAATTCACGCAAGATTTATGAGGGATAATCTTCATGTCTCTCATGTGATTTACACGATTCAAAATCCCGAGAATGCTCTCATTCTCACGGGTTGTCATTGTCCCGTTAAAAATCTGGAAACGTGTTTCTCACCAGTTTCATAAAACCAAGTCTTTGAACTTTCCATCCAACGTTTGGGTTTTCCAAATATATCATTGTTGCTGATATTCTAGAGTGTTGAGAAGGAGTCTACACTGGTCGTATGAGCCCTGTCCGCGCAAAGACCTTTTGCGGCGAGGGTCAGCTCCTAATTGCACCAAAATTATATGGACATTACTCTTTGCGTATAGGCCACGACTGGTATGAAGGCCGTATAGCTCATTGTCGACCTTGAGGCTGGGACCTTACTTAGACTAGCGCTCACAGCCAGCAACCCTCTAATAGTACGTATCGTTGGTAGTATTAAACAAAGTAATTTTGGGTGTCCTGTACGTTTCGAAGACAGTCGTCTCTCTTGTGCCAGTATCTGATCAATGCTACAGGCTAGGTGAGCACTTAGTCAGAGCGTTGTTGTTGACTCGCTTTGGACCTCGAAAGCTTGTTTCTTCACATCCCCACACATCACTAGATTCAGACCATCAATCATAGCGAGATCGAAACACGGAGAGCATCGATTATGCAATATAACCGCAAGCCACACTCATGCCATCAGACTTGGTACCTGTCACGAGGCGCCCGCCTGACAAGCCAAACACTCGTCTCAACGTCAAGGGACGAATGACTTGTTTTTTCAACCGCCTCGACGGGTCACCAGCCACTGCCCGCGTCTCGGGGTTTCTTTCACACACAAGCCAGCATTGATCATTATACTGTAGCACCATCTTTGTAGTCTATTGCCAAGCAAAAACTTGCGGGATCCGGATTTGATTTTCGTAAAACGCAAGAGCCCCAGGTCTTCTCACGTGCGACGTGGAGCCCAGAAGAAGACCAGATCTATCAGTCATGACAATCCGGGGACACGCGGGGCCCCAGAGAGTTCAACGATACCCCCTGGGCCCTGCCTTGCATAGCGGTCTGGCCCACCTACGATGGAAAGGCGAGAGTGCCGTCTGGGTCGTGTGGACTCTCCTGGACCGTAGGGCATAGCAATTCATGAATACGACAGCTAATGGTTGAGGAAGGATCTTTTCATGCGACAGTCTCCGGTCTTGATCTGGTGTAGACCAGTTAGCTATGAAGGTTGTGGAACGCAGTAACCATCGGAAACTGGACTGAGCATCAGCTTGATTTGGCCAGCGTTGCCCCAATAGATAGGAAAGCCGCCACTCTCAACGCTGAAAAGGTACATAGGTTTATCGGTGGCAGTGTCGGTGTCGGTGTGGGTATGTAGTCTCGCTAGCAACAAGGTTCTCTCTCAGCCTGGCAGCGTTAGGACCCTCCCTGCTTGTAGGCCGGTTTGGTCTCTCTCCTAATGGAAGAACTGTTCCCCTTTCGTCTCTGAACCAGGGGATCGCGAGGTTTGATTTTGGCGGAGCTTGGGAAGTGGACACGCAATAAGGCTGCCTTGACGTATGCGTTTCGACTATTAAAGCCTCTTGTTTCCCCCGGATTCTGTCTATTATTATCTGTTCCCGAGTCTATCATCGCAAAAACAGGCATTGTTTCCTTGTACACTTCTCTGGGTGCACAATCTTGACTCGACCTGTCGAGACTTGCCACTAGCCAGTAATCTTTTCCTATTGGAGCTTTTCCCTTGTGTGGGAATAGCAAACATTTCCTTATCAAAGTCACCAACCATCCAAGATGGAAAGCAAAGCAGGAAGTCAGCACCAAGAAGAGGTGGCTATGGAATACGCCAAACCTCACGATGCCTCAGTTCTTGATGACTACGAGCCTAACACCGAAGAGGAGCGCAAGCTGGTGCGCAAGATCGATCTCTACCTCCTACCCACGATTTGGTTGATGTATCTTCTGTCGTACATGGACCGTACAAAGTGAGCGATCTTGTGGCCGAGTTTTGTGCCTGTGGGAGAACACCTGGATTCTGATAACCTATAACTTTAGCATCGGCAATGCCAAAACTGCCGGTATGGCGACCGACCTGGATCTCGATTCGGACAAATACTCGATTGCTCTCACGGTGTTTTTTATCGGTTACGTTGTGTGCGAAGTGCCGTCAAAGTAGGTTGATCTCCGTGAAGTTTCCCCTTCTCACCTTGGTTCAGTTTGTGATATCAGTGCTGATCTGTGTGCTTCGGGAAACAGCATGATTCTTGCCCGGTCGAAACCGTCGATTTTCCTCCCTACCATTATGTTTCTTTGGGGGTGTGCTACGATTGGCATGGCCTGGGTGCCAAACTACAAAGCACTGATTGGCCTGCGAACCATTATCGGTGTTCTTGAGTCTGGATTTGCTCCTGGTATCCTTCTTATACTATCATCTTGGTACAAGCCTGAAGAGCAAGCCAAGCGCTTTGGAGTCTACATCTCGGCTGCCATCCTGTCGGGAGCTTTTGGGGGTCTCATTGCGGGTGCCATTGAACAGAACTTGGACGGAGCTCATGGCCTCGCCGGGTGGAGGTGGCTCTTTATTGTAAGCCTTCTTTTCTCTCATCTTGTTCTTGCTGAAGTGTGGCACCATCTAACTCAACACTCCACACATCAGGTCGAAGGAGCCGCCACGGCAGGCTGGTCAATCATAGCGTCTTTCATCCTGCTCGACTTCCCAAACAACACCAAGCGCCTCTCTGGACGTGAGCGTGAGCTCGCCATCAAGCGTCTCCAATACTCTCGCCCGGCCATTACAGACGACGACAAGATGGGCCATCTGAAAGCCCTCAAGCTAGCCGTCACCAACTGGCGCACCTGGGTATTTGTCGTGGGATACATGGCCGTCGTAGGCTCATCCACCTTATCCTACTTCTACCCGACCCTCGTTCTGGGGCTAGGCTACACCTCGTCCCTCACACAATACATGACGGTGCCAATCTATCTAGCCGCCTTTGTTTGCACGGCAGCCAACAGCATCGTCATGGACAAGAAACCGCAGTACAGGGGCTACGCCCTTGGCGGGTGGATGTCGCTCTCCATGTTGTGTGCGATCATCACCTGTGTCGTGTACAACTTCCAGGCGCGGTATGCACTGCTTGTGGTGATGGCGAGTGGGCTGTGGGCGTCGAACGCTCTGTCTCTGGCGTATGCGTCGACGACCTTTGGAAGCATGGACCATGAGGTAAGGGGTATTGCGCTGGCCATTGTGAATGCTATGGGCAACCTGGCGCAGATCTACGGATCGTACTTGTTTCCTGATGCGGACAAGCCAAAGTATCTGATGGGATTTGGGGTTATTAGTGGCCTTTGCTTTACCGGGGTGGTGTCGTATCTTGCGATGCAGCTTTTGCTTCGGAGATATCCTCATTAAAACGACGAGAACATGGAGATAGGGTCTCGTGAGAATATGTGTAGATGATTGGATACGAAGCATGAATTGAACGTTGGGTACATGTACATATTTGTGTTGCTGAACCTTGAAGAACATCTATATCTTGTTATATTTCTTTGGGACTCTTTGGTAGTCTGGAAACCCGGAACACTGTGAGCCGATCAATAGTGACATGGAGATCAGTCACATGGGTAGAACTCGTACTATTCTTCGGGGTGAACAGTCTGAAGTTGAGTTTGTAGAATTGACAAGATGAAGAACTCTCCAGCACCCGAAGAATTAGACTGACACCCGAAGCGATTTGATAGAGTTATAAAGATGACAATCACATAATTATACTATTCACCACTTGCTTTACGCCGGATACTCTCTAATGCCTTTGTACGAGGCTGTCCGGCATATATTCAGGAACGTCTGCTACACCGTCTCGTAGTGATTTACCTCCTGCTTCCTGGCGCTCTGAATAGTGTCACTGGACGTCACTCCCTTTGCGCATTGACAGACAAGAGCTCGATGAGTATTTTTGCTGAGCGGTATTTCCGACCACACGAGCCCTTCCTTGGACTCTCTTCGGAGTATCAATTTCGGGCAGTAGCATTATTGTTGACTTTTTTTAGAATTGAAACACGTATGGCATCGTCGAAGGCGCCAGTACATGAGACACAAAAGAACCAAATATTCGAAACCAAAAGATCCTAAATCCATACCTGGGTACGATTCGGAAACGTGTATTTGCTTGACTCATTGAACTTGTTCAAAAACTCAAGGCACTCGAAGAGTTCCCTAGAAGCCATGGTGTTGTGACGAGATCCCAGTATCCAAAGTCTCCATCCTCTTTCTGTCCACGTCACGATACCTCAGCACGAACAAAACGCGCAACAGTACCACTGACTCACCAATATCACCATTGACTCCATGGCTCGTGACGCCTTGACTTCAAATCCACACACAAGCTCGTCTCCCCGCTGGCACCGAGCCAAGAGTCCCAAGTCCGAGCGTGAAGACGTGAAAAGCCCGCGACGCGTCGCGATGAGTTTAACCGCACTTGAACCGTGAACAGAGAGAGACTGACAGATGGGGATCCACCTGTCACTTAGGTGCTATCCGCTAGACGAGAGTCCTCATTTTCGTATACAGTCAATGGTGCTGTAAGCGCGCGGACGGACGAACGGACGGGCGTCTGCGGCGTATATTCCCCTCGCTCGTACACCCACTCCCACACTTTACCCCAACTATGCCCTGTTATATCGTTCGATAGTCAACGGGACGCGCTGCTTGGCAACCCCGGGTGCCTCGTGGCGAAGACACACCTTGTTGTCAAGTTGTCTTGGACCCCCCATACATAAACATGTACACAGGTCGACGGTGGAGCCTTCTAGTCCCCACATTATGCTTCGTTGCGCCCTTGAACCGCGCGCGTGGGGGTGTTTTGGCCTAGAAGCTGGGGCAAACGGCGCAGAGCGGCCACGTCTCGAGGCACAGTTTGTGTGAGGATGAAAGTCAACTGACAAACCCGAGCGCCCCCGACCCGCCTTTGCTTTCCCTATTATTCTGCTTGAAGGGTTAAGCCTGCGGCGGACGGGCCCAGCTACAGGCTGAATAATAAGGCGGGGGCGGGAAAAGAGGAGGACCAGAAACGACAAGAAGAGTTTGGTGGGTCTTCCTGTCTCTATTCCGTCGATGGCCCGTAGAAGAACATATATACAGAGTAGAGAGTACAGCTGGACGGGGTATGTGGAGCCAGGACGATGATGAGATAATGGTTGTCACTCTCTCTGTTCTCTTCCTGGAGAGACATTGACAAGGTCATGAGCTAGAGGGCGATCCTGTGGTCCTGATACTTAAGACTTGGGCTATCTTCACTCCTTTTGCATTTCCAAAACATCGTCAACTCCCGCATCCCCCTTCCTCTCTCACTCTCTCTGTCCCTGGCCCTCTCACATCTCTTACAAGACAACACGCCTCATTCGTTCCATCTTGTATATACAGATACAAAATACTCCGAATAGATTCACAATTCACATATACACACACACACGTCCCTTACAGAACAGAAGAATATCACAATGAGCGGCAAGAACGTCATCATCACAGGCGCAGGCGGCATGATTGGGCCCATGCTGGCCAAGCGGTTGCTCGACGACGGCTACAACGTCGTGCTCACCGACCTCGTCCAGCCCAAGGTGCCGGAGGGCGTCGCGCATCCAGAGAACGCAAAGTGCCTCAAGGGCGATATCTGTGACCAGGGCTTTGTGCAGGAGCTCATTGCCGCTGCCCAGCCACTGCACGCCATCTTCATCTTCCACGGTATCATGTCGGCCGGCTCTGAAGCAAACTTTGACTTGGTATGTTGATTCCTGATTTCCACTGACAACATACGTGGTATTGTTTGTTTGTGTGTGTATGTGTGTGAGTGAGAGAGAGAGAGAGAGAGAAAGAGAGAAAGAGAGAGTGACGAGAGTGTGTGTGAGAGACTTCAAGCCGCTAATACAACGGACAGTCCATGAAGGTCAACGTGGAGAGCGTGCGCAACCTCCTCCTCGCCCTGCGCAAGAGCAATCCGGGCGTCCGGGTCGTCTACTCGAGCTCGCAAGCCGTCTACGGCCAACCGCTGCCCAAAGTGATAACCGACGCCACCACGCCAACACCAGAAGGCACCTACGGCGCGCACAAGCTGTCGACTGAAATCATCGTCAACGACATGCACCGCAAGGGCTTCATTGACGCCTTCACCGTGCGCTTCCCCACTGTTGTCGTCCGCCCAGGAGCGCCCAGCAACGCCGCGCCGTCGTTCCTATCTGGCATGATCCGCGAGCCCATGAAGGGCGAGGAGTGTGTGATTCCGCTGCAGGATCGCTCGTACAAGACGTACGTGTGCTCGCCGAGCAGCACGATTGAGAACCTGGTGCGTGTGCTCCACATGAAGAGCGATGCGCTGCCGCCGCACAAGCGCCACATCATGTTCCCCGGTGTTGCGGCGACGATCCAGGAGATGATGGACGCGCTGAGCAAGTTTGGTGGTGAGGAGAAGCTCAAGTTGTTGCGCGAAGAGACGAATCCCGAGTTTGAGCGCATCTTGCGCAGCTGGCCTGAGGACTTTGACCCATCTACGCCGGACAGATTGGGCTTGCTGCGGGATTCAAAGGTGGAGGATCTGGTGAAGGAGTATATTGATTCGTTGCAGGCATCGTGAGGCTGTGTCTGTGTGGAAAAGTAGACATCGAGAACTACCATGTACAAATTGAATAGAACTAATACGTTTCCAAAGACTTTGAACATGCTTTCGAATCTTGCTACTCAACTGACAGGCCTAACTGTGGCCCGTGATTCAGTCATGGCTAGCTTTCCTCCGTGTACACTGAGATTGTTATAAATCCGTGTAATCATCTTGCCCAGTGACACCTCTTCGACTATGTTCAGTACAGCTGTGCCGCAGCGTCTTAGTCCGTAAGGCGTTCAGTTTTTGCTCCAAAAAAGCACTCAGGACACGATCAAACACTTGATATTCTCGAAGCACACTTTGCTTCCCCGAGCGTGTCCACTCATACACAGGGCTCGACTCAGTAATACGAGAAATTACGAAGCTGAGCAAGACACCGATATCAAAAGACAGTGATGATGATCACGTTGACTTTGTCTCATGAGACGATCCAGTTGACCGAGATGCCAATCAACTCATCGTTTCCCAGTACCGATCGGCGCATAATAGCTTGCAGGCGAGAACCAATCCTCGTAGAAGAATCAGACCTGTATTGGAATCAATATATCGAGACGAAAGGTTGGCTGTGCCTTTCGCCGGACTAATGACAGAACTATTTCGTTCTCCAACGGCTCACCTAACCTAGTGATACAATATGGATACAAGAACTATTATTCAGCTTCTACGATGGCGTCAACTAGTGTCGACTTGCTGGTCCGACTGGACGAAGGAGGACTCTGAACCGGATGTGAACAACGAGAGATGCTGATCGAATATGGAATATGCAGAAGTGAGAGAAGATCAGGTGCGCAATCGATGATACTGATGCAGCAATGAATTTCCAAGCAAGAAGGCCACACTGGAGGCTTACCAGTCCAGAAAAGGACGAGGACGCTCAACCGTAATCTCGTAACGAGCATCCTCGGTTGCTATGTGCAGCTGATTTTTCAGAGTGATGTCTCAAGAGGTACGTAGAGTAGGGCCAGATGAGCAGGAGTATTCATTCATGAATTCTTACAGAGTCAGAAAGCCAGAATTTGAGCTGGAAATTACATACTTGTGAAGACGATGTAGAAGTTGAAGTTGAAGTTGAAGTTGCAGACGAGGTCAAGCTTAGCTGCGGCTGTTAAGCTCGACTATAATGGCCATTGAATAACCATAATACTGCCCGAACGACTGTTTTCAGCTGCTAATTCTAAACCTGAATAGGCCTGATAGCGCTTCGATCACAGAGCCCGAGGTCCTGCTACAGCGCTACAGTCCCAGTACCCCAGCGGCTTCACAGCACCCAGGCTGCCAATCCTTGTCACAGCACTCCGATAAGATAAGAGCCGGCCCGCCCCGCCAGGGACCCACCAAAAAAGTTGACGCCGCCCGCCGCCATTGACTGTGACGCAAAGTGAATCACCACCCAAAAGGTCTCCCAAACTCTCCGCTTCACCTTTTCCACAACCTCCTTTCCGGCTTTCGTTTCCCTCTTTTTGGACACCACTTTACTGGTCTCTCTCTGTGTTTCCTCCAGAGCTCTCTAGCAAAGTTCCGCAAGAGACACCCAGCAAAGATGGCTTCAGAGCTGCGACCAGACGCTCCCACGGAGCCTCCAAACCCCAACCTCGACGACGCCCACGATTTTCACGATGGCAATGAAGATGAGCTCGACGACCTGTTCGAGGAGGACTTTGACGACGAATTCGACGACGAATTCAACCCCACGTCCTCTTACAATCGCCAGCAACAACAAGGCTCAACATCCACAACCTCAAACGCCGCCGCCGCTTCCAACACCGCTGCCAAACCAGCCGCCAACACGCGCGCCAGTGTCGACGACCAAATCTCAGCACTCTCCAAACACGCCGCCAAGATCCGCCTCGACGACGTGAAGCAGACGCAGGACCGCGACAAGGACAAGGCCGACCGCGCCACCTCGGAGCTCGTTCTCGATCAGCGCACGCGCATGATCCTCCTGCAATTCATCAACCGCGGCGTCGTTTCCGAGATCCACGGCGCCATCAGCACAGGCAAAGAGGCCAACGTCTACGGCGCCGTGCTGCACCCCGAAGATGCCTTTTCCTCGCCCGAGCCGATCCAGCGCGCCATCAAAATCTACAAGACCGCCATCCTCGTCTTCAAAGACCGCGAAAAGTACATTACCGGTGAACATCGCTTCAAGTCCGGCGCAGACAAGGGCAACAACCGCAAAATGGTCAAACTCTGGGCCGAGAAGGAATTCCGCAACCTGCGCCGCATCCACGCCGCGGGCATTCCCTGCCCAGAGCCCATCTCGCTCAAGCTGCACGTGCTCGTCATGGACTTCCTTGGCGACAAGAGAGGGTGGGCGTACCCGCGCCTGCGCGACGCCAACTTCGGCCCCGCCGTCCAAGACCCGGAGAAGGAGTGGCGCGATCTGTATATCCAGCTGCTCGGCCTCATGCGCAAGCTGTACCAGGTCTGCCGCCTTGTGCACGCCGATCTGAGCGAGTACAATATCCTCTACCACGCCGGCAAGCTGTACATTATCGATGTCTCGCAGAGTGTCGAGCACGATCACCCGCGCTCGCTCGAGTTCCTGCGAATGGACATTAAGAATGTTGGGGACTTCTTTCGCCGCCAGGGGGTGGACACGCTGGCGGATCGCACGATTTTCAACTTCATCACTGCGCCCTCTGGGCCGGTGGACGAGGATGGAATGAAGCAGAGCGTCGAGCACCTGTATGAGATCCGCGTGGCGGCTGACGAGGACGACGACCAGGCGCAGGCCGACGTCGAGGTCGACAACGAGGTGTTCCGGAATCAGTACATCCCGCAGACGCTCGAGCAGGTCTATGACATCGAGATGGACGGGCAAAAGATTGGTGCCGGCCAAGGCGACTCTCTTGTCTACAGAAACCTGCTTGCTGACCAGGTTGTGCTTCCCAAGCAGTCCGAGACGGGCGCTGATGGGGAGAAGGTAGAGAATGGAAGCGAGGGGTCCGATGATGAGTCGGACGATGGAGCAGCCCTTAGCGATGATGATGATGATGATGACGATAGCGAGTCTGGCGATAATGCTGACAGACCGCGCGGGAAGAGGTTCCAGGACAAGGAGGAGAAGAAGGTAAATCATGGCCTTTCCCTTCACTTGACAATTCCTTTTGCCAGAAACTGTGCTAACACCCATCAACAGCAACACAAGCTAGCAGTCAAGGAAGCCAAGCGCGAGAGGAGAAAAGAGAAGATGCCCAAGCATCTCAAAAAGAAAATGGTCTCGTCCACATCTAGAAAAAAGAAATAGACGACCGCTCCGCCGCGGGGTTGGAGTTGGCCCGACGGCCCAAACAATCCTGGCCAAGCTGTATCGATCGATATTCCCAATTTTTCCATTGGTGATGTGTACGTTTCTCTTACTTGCAGAGGTGATCAAAGGCTCCATCGAATGAGGAAAGCGAAGAGCCGTGACAAGTCGCGATGTGAGCGTTTCTTGGACCCTCGGGCCTGAAACATCTGCGTGTATTTGCTTTCGGTCCTGATTTCACCGGCAAGGCCGGTCTGATGATCAAAGAGAGCACTGACGATGAGCTGTTTGGTTAAGGAAAGGTATATCCTCTGTTATTCTGTTCGAGACCGGTGTTCATGCTTGACATTCTGAGGACGGCCCTTATTATTTCTACCCAGACACTCTACCATCATCGGCTTGCCGACGGGCAGCACTCACGATCGAGTTCCGTTTCCAAATGAAGCTCGTTTGCCCGATCCATACTATCAATTCCTTTTTGTTTTCCCCAATCTTTACTTCTCTCGCTGAGGGCGCGCCTCCATCCCACTAGGAGAATGATATTGTTCAGAAGTGAGCCGGCTGGCACCTGGCAGAGACTGGCGGAACTGCACTTCCTTCTCCTGTTGTACCAAGTCACACAGCGGACAACAACATGCGGAGCAGCAATCTCCACAGCCCGAGCCCTTGATATTGTACTTGCTGCGCACGTCGCCGCGCTGTATCAAGAGCGGTATCCAGTGTACACCCAAACACGTCGCGCCGCAAAACAGCCAACACTGTCAAATACAATCCCACAGTATTAGCCATCGCTTCCCTTTCAGTTCTCGTTGCTTAACGTAAAGGGAGGCCCCCAAAAAGTCTCCCAGCAGTACATTTAAAAAGACTCAGCAATCCAGAGGAGACCACATCATACATACCGGACCATTACAAGACTCGTATCTTTCCATGTCATTGCCAAATCGCAAGCGGTGCTTCGTCTTGCCATAGGTCACACATGGAAGACAACATGTTGTGAGGCACAGGGAAAAAGGCGCGCAGAATCCGCAATATGGCTCGTGGAAGACGGGCGAAGAGAGCCCCGGATCACGTAAACCTTGCTGGTCTCCGTGCTCCAGGTCTGCGGTAAGCGATCGCTGCAATACACTCTCATCGCCCGTAGGACCAACACTGCTGGCTTCCTGATGCTCGTTGAAACCATGGCCGGGTAGCGGAGGCGCGTAGGTCCCATGGCGGGGATCCTCATATGGGGCTTGGACGGGGACATAAAGAGGCTGCTGGTATGGGTCTTGACCAACGGGCAGTGAAGCCATTATGATAGCTGTTAAGCGTATGATTTCCCTCGCTGGTCTGTAGTCCGTAAGACAGAATCAGAGATCCGAATGTGTTGATGAATGTTTTGAGTGCTGCTCAAGTATGCGATGCTGTGGAGAGTAACCAAGTTGACTTTTCCTCGTCGTCTCCCGGCGTTGTCGAAGCGAGAATTGTGAGCAATTCAATGTAGTCCACTTGTTGTTAACAAACCTGAAGTTCTTATAGTTGCCAAGTCTCAATGTCTTACTTTGCGCCGATCAAACCATAAACATGCCCGCCAGCTTGCCGAAATGTACTGATCTGGATGTTTGCGGACTAGTGACCGGCCGAAGGTTTGGCTCTCAGTTCTAGACGTCAGCCTGGGCGAGTGCACTGCTTTCATTACCCCAAGGCTGACACATGTGATGGGGAGGCTCGGACGAGGCTCAGCTGCTCGTCGCTCAATTACCCAGAGACCTAGACCTGGCTTGGCACTTTGACAAAAGGTAACAGGAAACCCTTTTTTCCCTTCAATTTCTTTTTTCTCGAGATGGTCTATTCGCTCTTATACACCGGACAGCTTACTTGTATTACCTTGAAGTAATGAGCTGCTGCCCAAGCCAATATTTTGGCGTTGAGCCTGGGACCTGTCTCAGCTCGGCGGTCTACCACTCTCCTAAGGGACATGCTGCGAGCCCGTGTCACGAAGGAATTGCTGAAGATTCTTGACAGGTTCTCCACGAGGCCTGCTTCTCTTGCTGTTGCGCTTAGCTCGCCGTCAAAGATCTGCTTTACTGCTGTTGGCTCTTGACATGCGTATCCCAGTAATGTTGAACGTTTGTGGTTACGCCTTGGCTGAGACTTTTCTCTCCCACCTTAGGTTTGCCCATGACGATGCCACGGCAACACACACTTCTGTATCGAGAAAATTGCAGACTTGGCTGAGAGTGTTAAGCTTGAGAGGGTCACCAGACAAATCTGGGGTGCTAACCAGCACGAGGAGGTCCTCAAAGTCTAGAAACATCTGGGTCTATTTATTGAAGCCACCCGAATAGAGTTGAGCACGTTGGCCTTCGGCATGCATTAGTTCTTTCCTAATAATGCGAAGATGAATTGGGTCATGCTCTTCTCTTGCAACAAGCAACAATCGCCTTCGAATTGGTGCGAGACTGGTCATTAGCGTAAACCAAGCCATAGTCCGCAGTCCTGACTTTGAGTGGTAGGAAGCCAGTCGTTGTCCGTCTGGGCAAGGTATTTGAGATCGTAGTCAGGCTTACGCTTTATAACAGAGTTCTCTCCTACTCGCTTGCCACTATAATCTTTCAAGCACCAATCAGCTTCGCTCTTCCCGAGGCGATACGCACGATAGTCTTCGAGTGTCCATTTTGGGTAGGCCGGGACTCCTCCTGCACGGTGGCTATTGTGTTGCATGGGGCAAAAACAACGCGTGGGGCGTCCAGCACAGGCGGCTTGCAGTAAGAGACGCGATGGCTCGTGGAGGGGACGCAAATTGATGGCTAGCGTCATGGCTGTTTCTACCGGATCCCAGTCATCGCTCGTGTCAACAGTATTCTGCATGACTTGCACCATATCTGAGGCAATATAATGCCAACTCTTGTTGTAGTCGGGCTTCAGAGGCTGCCGGCCGCCCCAGTCAATCAAAGCCAGAATACCACAGACGGTATCTCTAGGATCTCTGCGAAGCAAATGCGCTACGCTGAAACAGCGCTTTTTATATTGAAGCGAACTCCCTCAAACGCTCCAGCCACCAACAATGACAGCGCTTTGGTCACTGACAGATGGCTGTCACGGACGAAAGAAGGTTAGTTGATGGCATCAAGGCAGGCATGATCCAACACACGGACTATTGCCGCAGGAAGGATTGACGCAGTGAGAAATGGAAATATTCCAGACACCCTTGTATGAGCAAGAGTGATAGCCAGCTGATAAAATCGAAGCACAGGCAGAACGTGAAATCCACAGCACGTTTTGGCAGAGTGACCCAAGGATAGCTCTTGAAAGAACCAAACACGTGAGAAGTATAACCGTGAGAAGAAGGCAGCCAGGACACGATAGGGTCGAGGCATGTTGAGGTGAAGCATGGTCCATCCGCATAAGCGGCTCAGCTGCTGTTCGGGCTGTGTCGAAGAGCCGAACAGGTCGTGATGCTGCAGCCGCCGGTACAGATACTGGCTGTCCTCGTCGTGATCACTCACAAGCCAGTACGCGCCTGGCATTGGCAAAGATGCTCCCATTGTGGCCACCAGGTAGCCCTTTTCATCCTGGTCGCGTTGGTTGATATAGATTGCATCGCACCACAAATACGTATCCTGATCGGCAAAGCGGTCGGCTTGCCTCAAGACAGCTTCTCAGTCTTTGCGGACTGCCATTGGTTCTCTGCTGATTGAGAATAATCCTGGCGGCGGAAAGACCATACCCCATGTGTATGAAGTGGCATTATAGAAAGGAGTCTGGGCCATTGGCCATGTCGAAAGTCCGCAGCGTACTGGATCCGACCGACCATCGTCGATGCTATGCACTTTGAACAGTCTGATCTAGGTGTTGGCATCTGGCAGGGCGTCGTGCCGGAAGACCATGATGGGCTGTATACCCAGCGACTCAGCAGCATAGCAAAGGAAACAGTTGCGGGAACGGATCGGACGGCGTAGTTGAGGATGCGACAGCGGCACATGGACGCCGCCGATGCGCGTTGCGCAGTCGTTGCATGGGCACACCCCAGCATGGATTGATTATGCATGGCTTCTGATCGGCAGCATCGAGCGTTCAAGTATCGAAGGATGGAGGCCCGTTGTCGAGAGATGCTGTTGGTACCGTTGGATCTGCCGTAGAAGTCGTTAGCGGGAATCAGGCACTCTGCATCTCGTATCTTGCGTCTTTATCACTCAATAGCAGTCGCCTAAGCACAAATGTGGTTGACAGGCTGCAGTATATTGCTGTTGGTAAGCAGTAGGAGTCGAGACAGATCGCGACGGTCCAGATGTGAGGCTTGTGCATCTTCAGAAGAGGTTGTGAGCAATGTCAGATTTGCATATTCGGAAACAAGAAATGCAGCCGAGATACTCCTTCAACTTGTACAATGCGATCAAGAAGGTGTGGATGAGTCAACAACAACTGGTCGCACCTTCCTAAACACAAAGTGCCTTGCATCGCCTTATCGACAACAACCGTCAAGCCTCCTTGATATGTATCTTTCTTGATACCAACACCAACCAGTCTGCATCTCGACATCGAACACAACCTTCCACCTCAAATACAGCCGCCTTGCAACCTGCCGGCCGACAATTCCAACAACCACGAACGTGCAACTTGCCTACCATGCAGTTGCCAGCATCTGCTCCACCTACCTTTTGCTTGCCCCTCAAGACGCCCATCTTCAACGAACGCGTCAAGCTGATCCCTTTTGATGTCGACCTGCACAGTGCCGCCTTCGTCTCCCAGACCAAGGACCGCCCGGACCTTTTTGCCCACCTGCCCAAGGGCCCCTGGGCCTCGCTCGCAGAGTGGAAGGCCATGTGGGCCGAGCCAGACTTTACATTCTCGCCATCCAATCCGTCCAGCTTCCTCTTTGCCATCATCGACACAACCCGCCCGCCGTCAGCCGAGGACGACGAGGGCGAGTTTGCAGGCGTCGTGGCTTACATGAACACGTCGCAGCTGAGCCGCAGTACCGAGATTGGCTTTATTGTCGTTTTGCCTGCCTACCAGCGCACCCACGTCGCTCTCAACACCACTGGTTTGTTGCTGCAGTATGCATTCGATGACGACACCGGGCTCGCCCTCGCACGCGTCGGCTGGTGGACGAGCTCAAAGAACGTGGCTAGTGCCCGGCTTGCTGAGAAGATTGGCTTCAGCAAGGTCGGCGAGATTCCTTACCACATGGCCTTCCCTCTGGGTCGGATGAACGGAAAGGTTGGCAATGGGAAGCCCTTGCCACCAAGAAGCGATCCAGATGATGTGTGGAGAGACAGTCTGTTGTTCAGTGTGAGCTGGGATCAGTGGAAGGCTGGCTCCCGGAAGATGATGGAAGTCTTGATGGCTCTTTGATGCATGGACAAAGCGGATTGTCTAGACTCGTTCTGTGCTTCTCTGTCACTGCAAGCGCCTTCACAGTGTAGTGGAACGGCCCGATATCCAGCTTAGTTGAAGGCGGTGAGAAGAGATCAGGAAGGAAGGCCAACAATCTCGTACCGTGTCTTGTCTGTACAAGAAGAAAAAAACGGCGTTGGATAATAGAAGGTTGTTGCTTGGTGGAAGGAGAACAAGCTTGCTTTCCCACACGGGTTCAGTGCTTGATGCAGCCCTAACAAGCCTAACAGGCGTCCAGCTTCAGGGATATACCCTTGCTGAAAGCATGTAATAACAGGGGCCAACTGCCGTGCCATGGCCTATTCTGGCGCTTGTTGTAGCATCTCTTCAGCGACTTTCACCTTAGCACTGGGCGCCCGACGTCATTTCTTAGTACATGTTAATTTGGTCTAGCAACGTTCGTTGTTCCATCTTGACGCGTATCCCAAGTCAATAACGAGCCATCCATTCTTCCGCGGAGTGCGCAAATAGAGGATCGCTTCTTTCTCACCTGCAGATTTCATCGGTACAAGATGCCTCATCCAGCCACCCCTCTTCACTTCCTCATCACAGGCGCAGGACGGGGCATTGGCCGCGGCCTCAGCCGCCTCCTTCTCGCCAAAGGACATCGCGTCTTTCTCATCGACAGCAACAAGACCGAGCTCGACCATCTCGTCGCGACCCACCTGGCCCCAACCTTCGCCAAGGACGCCTTTCAACCCTCGCTCACCAACTTGCGCAACCCCGACGAGATCACTTCCGCAGTAGCCCAAGCCCAAGAATTCTTTGGCGCGCACCTCGACGTGCTCATCAACAACGCCGCCCTCACAGGCACCGTCCACGGCAGCGGCGGCGCGGTGACGCGCTTCGAGGACCTCTCCCTCGCCGATTGGACCGCCTCGCTTGAGACGAACCTCACCGCGCCGCTGCTGCTCAGCCAGGCATGTGTTCCCCTGTTGCGCAAGCATCCGGGCCGCAAGAACGGCGGCGCCATCATCCACATGTCGTCGACGAGAGCGCGGCAGAGCGAGCCGCTATCCGAAGCATATGCTGCGACCAAAGCGGGCCTCGTGGGGCTTACGCATGCCATGGCGTCTAGTTTGGCGGAGGAGGGCATCACGGTGAATGCTATCTTGCCGGGCTGGGTGAATGTCATGAATGAGTGCAAGGAGGCCGATGAGGGTGGTGTTGGGTGGGAGGACGGGCTGAGTGAAGAGGACCATGCGTGGCATTTCAGCGGGCGTGTGGGTAAGGTGGAGGATGTGCTTGGGGCTGTTGAGTTTTTGGCGCGAGAGAAATTTGTGAATGGAGCGGAAATTGTGTTGGATGGTGGTGTGAGTAGGAAGATGGTCTATCCAGAGTGATTTTGATAGAAAGAAGCAAGGAAAAAGAAAGGAAGGGAAAAAAAAGAAAGAAAAAAACCCCCCAACTTTGGCCTCACAAGTTGTTGGTCACCACGGTATTTTCTTCCTTGTACATGCCACTGTAATTGAAGCTCATGTCAGTTCTCTAATATCTGTGTTACCTAGTTGTTGCCTGAACAGACAAACTGAACTGAGGTTGCTTATAACGATAGTATGTCCTCCACTCTGTGGTGGTGTCCATGAATCTCAAGATCAAAACTTCAGGTATCGCTCAGGACGATTCATACAGTATGCCAAGTCACGTACTTGATTGAGTACACAAACTGTTCATGCACACACTGTACACACGGAGTGCTCTTGCACCACATCGTGATTTCGGCCGCGTCGGCCGAGAAGATCAAACGCCAAACGATGACTTGGCAGCTTGACAGGCTATGAATTGATGGAGCTTTGTTGCAGGTGGAGAACAGCCGGCGTGCGCCGCTTTCAGGGGTTGTGTTTGTGGACGCCTTTGGACGCCGTGCCTGGCAATGGCAGATCTCCTGTAGTATGTCAATAGAGCGCAGCAATCCGGCGCATTATTAGTTCATGTACTGCGCTGCTGCACTTGGCGGTCAGGGTCCTCGTGGGTCTGAAGCTATGGCAAAAGACCCACGGTGACGAGGGGCTGTGTCGGGCATGTTGAGGCCATGTTTCCGTGGGCTCGTGTCAATCTCAAAATCTTTTTGGCAATTCGTCTCTCTGCGCATACTCTTTGGATCCAAGCTGAGCTTGAATGTCCTAATACTCAAGTGCTGTGATAACACCGTTTGCAAAGCACGATCGAAGACCCCACGGAAAACCTCCCAATTGATACAAGACAAGATGGTACGCAAGAAGGCATTGATCATTGGAATCAACTACACTGGTTCTCAAAACCAGCTGGGAGGTTGTATCAACGATGCCATGAATGTGCGTGACTTCCTTGTTGGCAAACGAGGCTTCTCGGACGAAAGCCAGGACATGGTCATCATGACAGACGACCCAGAGAACGAGGGCACACCCTTCTGGCCAAACGGAGAGAACATGCTGGCCGCTTTTCGATGGCTGACTTCATACAACGAAGCTGGGGATCGATTGTGGCTTTCGTATTCGGGACATGGAGGTGCGGCGCTCAGATCTGGAAACCTCCAAACACTGCAGGGGAACTGACAACATGAAAGGTCAGGTCAAAGATACGGACGACGACCGACCGACCGGCTTCGACGACACGATTTGCCCTGTGGATTTCCAGGAGAACGGCCAGATCACTAGTGAGCAGGTAAGAGCACGAGCAGAGCGTCCAATCTTGGTCTGTTAGCTTTTCGGGCCGGAGCTCCAGAAATAAGGTGGCTAACCCGAAGCCTGCTGCTTCTCCCAGCTTCACAAAGCGATTGTGTCGCCAATGAACCCCGAAGCCAGACTCACGATCCTGTTCGACTGCTGCCACTCCGGCTCTGCTTGCGAGCTGCCGTTCGTTTTCCGGCCGAACGCAGATGG
Source organism: Coniella lustricola (assembly GCA_003019895.1). Taxonomy (NCBI): domain Eukaryota; kingdom Fungi; phylum Ascomycota; class Sordariomycetes; order Diaporthales; family Schizoparmaceae; genus Coniella; species Coniella lustricola. The sequence goes on along the minus strand of KZ678464.1, from coordinate 38,750 downwards.
CGACATTGACCTGATGGACCAGCTCAAGAAGGGTGTACACTTGGTGCGCGCAGCTGAGCAATTAATCCAGGGCGGCTGGAGCCGCGAGAAGATGGCAGATGCCAAGATGTTGCTGGGAGGTGCAACCGACTTCTTCAATGGATTGCACCACGCACGAGGCCACAACACGGACGCCGAGAACCAACTGGCGGCCGAGAACTTCCACGAGCACTGGGAGAGGGAGAACAAGGACGTGTGGATGTTTTCTGGGTGTCGCGACGACCAGACTTCGGCGGATGCCACCATTGCAGGGGCTGCGACGGGCGCCATGTCGTGGGCCTTTATTGGCACCATGAAGGAGAACCCCGAGCTGAGTTATGTAGATGTAGGTCGCGGGAATACCGTTGCTCCAGTCGGAAACGATGCTGACATTGTCTGCAGATCTTGCGAATCACGCGCGAGCGTTTGCTTGACAAGTATTCGCAGATTCCGCAGCTTAGTTGTGGCGGTCATTACGATCTCGAGCAGCCGCTCCTGGTGAGTTTCAATTCGAGGGCTAAGTCGGGCATTGTCCAGCACTTGGAATACATGGCTGACAGATCGTAGCTCTAGTGTCTGAATAGGGGAATGACGGATTGCAGGCGGCAGGTTTGAGTAGTGGTTGTGGCTGAATCACGACTTGGCGAAGAACAGAAGCACGGCGAGGTTGAAAGGGCTGGAAGACTAAAAGCACCAAGTAGAGTAGAACGCCTCAATCAGGCAGGCGGTACAAACGGGGTTCAGGAGTGGTACGCTGACTAAGCATCCTGAGCTCATCCAGCTACTCTTCCATTTCCGTCCACTTGCGCCCCGGGCAAACACTCGTCCACATCTACAGATACATCTACATCCGCATTTGCATCAATCACCAGCCTCGACTCGGGCAAAAGTCAAGTCGATCTTTAGACCTCTCTCAATCTCGATACTCGCTTGCTATAACCTCATTGTGTCAAACCGATTGTCCTTCAATTTCCACGATGGATCGCAATCAGCAATCAAGCTCGACGTCTCTTCTTTGTAAGCGCACCTTGCAAAAGTATGCTGCGCCAAGTACAAATCTCGTGCCTCGCTAACCGTCCTACCTTGCCCAGTTCGCGAGGGTGAGACCATCGCAGAGATTCTGCAGGCCTACCAGAAGCTCGTCGCTATCGCCACAGACCGCATCACCAACAAAGTCTCCGTTGGCCAGGCTGCCCACAACGATATGGCTATGAAGCTCGAGACCCAGAGACTTGTAAGCCATATCTTCCAGACCTCAATAGCCCTGTAGTCTCGTTGACACCGCAGTGTTAGATCAAAGGTGTCGAGAACCTGCTTGCATTGACGCGCCGTATCCGTGAACTGTGGATTGTTGGTCCCATTCGTAGGCCTGACGACGGTGGCCGCCAGCTGGAGGAAACAATAGAGGCCGATGTTCGATCCGTGACCGAGATCTTGAACCAGCTTCGCTCCAACGTGCGCCAGCAGTCCGTCACCGCTGGAGGAGGCTATGGCCAGTACGTCGTAGGACCCTTGTCGAAACCGCCAGTTCTGGGACCTGCCGCCCCGATCGCCGCTCCACAGCAACCAATCTCGGATGCTGCTGGCTCAAACACATCATCAGGGTCACAAGGGAACGGCACGGCTTAGAGCGCCAGAGTCGGAACTTTGTTTGATGCCTCATTTCACAACCATCTCCACGAGGATGTCTTCGCAGCCATGTCTTCTTTATGGCAATAAGTTCGACGAGAAGCCAGCGGACCAGCTGAAGGGGGATCCGCATAAGATGCCATGCCATTCATTGTCCCTGAAACCAGTGCATCCAGCGCGTCATTGGCCCCGGCCTACACAAGTGGGCTACCAAATGCCTTCAATCAAGAAAAACACAAACCCAACAACAGCTCTTTAGGCTCCGTAAGTGTTACATCAGCTCGTGCATTGATCCATAACCGCGTTGCTGGAAACGACTAATAAGTCACGCTCCCTGAAGATCACACAAGGCCTGTACCGAAACATCGATTCAACGGCTACAACAGAAACGTATTGCTGCCTTGTTCGCAGATCCGGCTGCTCCTGCTCCCGTCTCGAAAAGTTATTTCACCATGCGAGAGTCGGGGGCCACCGTAAGTAGTGCTCTTCGCACTCACGGGCCAAATAAGCCAAGGAAAGCGCCCTCATCTCAGAATCAGCCAGACCCGGCAAGCGAATCGATATCCGGTTCCATAGACTACACAAGTCCATGTCGCCTCGACTTTGAAGTCTTCCACAGTGGCTGGCGGAAACCTGTGTTAAATATCTGCCTACTGTCGAGTATTCAGATGGCTGAACATTCCCTCAAGGCCAATGACCACAGCCTTCTCGCATCGCAAATGCTGTCAGCGATCTTTAGTAGCGGCTGCGCGCAGTCTTCAATTCGCTTGTTTCTGCCTGTATTGTCGTTGTCTGGACACAATAGATGCTCATGGGCGCGAAGAAGCTATTTGCGACTGTGGAACCTATTTTGGAACGTAGTTTCCGACACAATGTTGGGCGGACTTATTTCACGGGTTATCTGAATTGCTCTCGGAGACAGTGCACGGCATCGATACAAGATGGCAGAAAGCGAACACACCAATGGAATATTTCACTCCTGGATTCTCTTAGACGTCACGGTTTGTTAGCTATGGGCATGTGCTCACGTTTACTGCAATTGTGTCGTCCGCATATGAGCAAGCGATAGGTACGCTAAGAACTCGTCAAATTTGGATTATTTTGCGGCTTTGCTCTTCACTTCGTCAGCGATATACCGTGTAACTGACAAGCGATGCAAGGTATTAGCCGAGTTTCCTCGTGGCACTCCGCCACACCTTGATCGCAAGACCAAAGCGGCTTGGATGTCAGACCAATACAAGGCAACATCAGCTTTCTATACATCGATCAGGTGACTGCGCAACGTCCTCATTTTCCATACAACCAGTGAAATGGCATACTATATCTACAACACGTCACACTGAAATCACACCATTATCCAGGGGCGCTCTGCCCCTATCGACGCCCCGGCTCTATGTCTTTCTGAGCTTCTGCTCGGCGTGTCCGGGAATCCCACACAGATTTTACCTCAGTCGAGTACGCATTTTTGAGTTCATGACTTCCAAGATTCTGGCAATTAGCCTTTTTGAGTCAGCCAATTCGGACATCTGCACACAGACTGATAACGCAAGGGGGTTGGACGAAATCGAGCAGTGATACTTGACTGCTCTTGACCGCGAGGCGCAAGATGCCCGCAATCTCTCCAGAAAAACAAGCACATTGTGGAGAGTGTCTAATTCGGGCGATCACTGTGGATGCTCATCCAGTGTGAGTGTACTGATGCCAATGATCTATGTTTCAACCTCATGCGGCCGAGAAACTCCACGAAGTTTCTGCAGTGGAGCTCCACGCAGGCTGTCACTGCAACGCATCAAGAAGCGAACTATGCCGCATCATCGGCTTCTAGATGCTTAGAATCCGGGGTTTACTTTCGATGAAGCTTGAACCGAGCTCAAAGTAAATGCTTCATACAATGCACGACATAGTGTGTATACGCTGTTCAACACGACGCTCGACAATGCAGACAGCGCATACAATCCGCGTGGACAGACTCTACCAACAACCAACACGTGTAAAACTCCACTCCTACGCTCAGTCTCATTATGTTCCATTGCATGTGGAAGAGCGGCGCTGGAACCGGCCGTGCAGAGCGTAGCGGCGGCTGGTTGTGGCTGTACAGATCACAACTCAACATATCAGCGTGTCCGTTCGGATCGCCAGTTTGGTTGTTGTCGTTTCCATCGAATTCACAGACCTCACAGCATCCAACAGTACAATCCTTACCAGTGCTCATTTCGAATTTGATTGAATGGTGCAAATACTGATTCAACTTCCCTGTTGGCCATTGTCTCAAAAACAACTGGATATCGCATAACCGAGCCTTCATGTACAAGAGCGCAACCAGGATCATTCCAGAAGGGTTGCACGACCTATTTCGTGCCACGCCCATTTTTTGCGATGGAAAGATGACCCTTGCTAATAATCCAAGGTTGGTATAACCGGGGGTCATAGCCACTGCAAGATCCACAACATATTTCAAAGTCGAAAGGCCCAACCGCAAAACTATGAGAGTTTGGCCGGCTGCACAGGTCCGCCATCCTTTAGACTGATACAATTGTCCATGCTCAGCGTGTAGGGCTCGGAAAGAGGGGATCAGGCCTCGTCTATGGATCCCCTCGCCAAGCCAGCGTATCGCCAATCCACGTTTTGACGTTTCTTTGTGCGTCTCTCCGTCCTGGACCCCAGGCGAAGATTCACAGCGTCTATGACAGCAGCACCCACTTTCAAGCGACCACAATATGATTCCTCAACGGATGTGGATAAGGTGGGGTGTCCAGAAGCGGCTTTGATCTTGGCTTTGGGCCCCTTGATCCAACATGTCTGGTCGCCCACGAATCGCCTCATTGGCTCGATAGCCCCAATGTTTCTTTTGTTCTTCAATTCTTTTCTACCTTTGAGCAAGGTCTCCAGCGATGCGTGCGCCTACGTAGAAACATCCGCACGGGAATCCACCAGCAACGGACGAGCAAACTCCTGAATGCGCAGCGCCGTACGCAATCTCAATCCACATGCTGCGCAAAACCCGTTTCTGCACCGGAGACTTACCACAAGAAGCCAGCCAGCCAGCAGACCCTGCTGGGACGTCTGCTCCGTGGAACCATATCAACGGATATGGCGACGACTCGCAGTCTTACCCACACAGAGGATCAACTTAAGTATACGACGTCTTGATTGCGGATCCTCCCAGACCCAACGGCAGGGGTACAGCGGGCGCCAGCTCATCTTTGTGCTGAGTTCGCTTGGATCTCGCAATCCAGAATCGTCGCCCGCTGCCGTTGATAAAACTGCTGGGATGGGATGAACATCTGGGTCTCGTGTACGTAAACTTCCCCTGGCATACCGCTTTCTTTGGATTCAATTCGCTTGTTTGTCGACTTTTTCTACTCCGATTAGAGAGGTCTGCAGTCGTGATAAATTGTCCTGGCGCTGCTGTTAGTTGACATAGTGATCAGGACGCTGATCCGCCAACGATTAAGGGTGCCTTGATTGGCCCATGCAACATTCTGTCATCTCTTTTTTTAGAAAGAAAAAAGACGAGAAAGAAGCTACGGAACCACGTAAACAGCGTCAAAGGCGACTGTCCCAAATGCCTGCCTTGGCTGCAACCATTCAAGTCCATGATATAGTAGCGATCATCACCAGTCAAGTCAAGGGACTAAGAAGACCCTTTCGGCTCAGGGATCAGCCAACTGGGGGTTTCATTCTCAATGGAGCTTATTATATCATTTGTCCACGCGCAACTAATGAGTCTGTGTTAGTTCTGTCACACAGACTGACGACGCTTGCACTTTGTGAGGTGTCTTGTGCTTGTTAGCCGTGGGATGAAAGCTGACCGTGCGTTCTGGTCAGCCAACAAGGATCCTCAAGGAGCCCCGTCCCCTCCTTCATCCCCCCATGTACAAACCTACGTACTTTACTTACAGAGGCTTGCTATCACCCTCCTTGCAATTTGGACGTTTTCTCTGTTCCTCTCTGGTATTTCGTCCAATGTTCCTTAGCCTCGAGTGTGCGTGCTTGTCGTCGCACGGCTACGTAAGCCGTCCCGCTCCCTGAAGAAAATACATTCTTCAGCAGCACCTCCTCCACCATCACAAGCCACCATCCGCAAACACCACGCGATAGTCCAAGAGGCTCATGGCTGGTCAAGTGCCACAAGGAGCTGTGGGAACAGCAGTTGGCGTGTTGGTTTGGTCTGTCATCTGCCTGATCAGCAATTGTTTCTTCATATGGCTTCTCTGGGGTGGACGCGAGAGACGAAGTTGTGAGTGCTATTCTGCCTTGAATCGTTTGTATTCCAATGCCCAACAGGATCGTCGCAAATCCACCGTATGCTAATGAACAATTGTCTAGTCATTTTCCTTCTCTCATGGGTTGCATTGATTGCGACCCTCTCGAGTATCACATCGCAGATTTATGCTGCATTGTATGTTGTCAATCTATTTTGGGCTGCATTTCGCATTTGCCATGCTACCTGGGTCTTATGGCGTGCAGAAAAGATGTTGGTTCAACACAGGCAAAAGGTGTCACTAACCAGTGGCGCGTCTACAGACATTATGAGGATCTTATGGTGGCACGACTAAGGGCTATCCGAAAGAATCCCACCAACCCTCTACTCGTGGCCACAGATGGCCGGCTTGGTGCTGATCTTGCCCTGTGGTTGATACGTGCGTCCTTCCGCTGTCTTTCCTGTCTATTGCCTCTCACGCATCCGCTCGGTCACAAGATTGTCCCAAAGAACTGCAGCTAACTGCGCAGTGTGGTGTCTATTCAGGGTGGGTCTGTTTTATCACAGAGTCGGGCCTCTCTTGTTTTTGGGCCTTCACACTTGCCCAGGCCGTGTACGGATGGAGGGATAATCCACGGCTGCGCCGCGGCCTCATCATTATCAGCGAACTGGGCAAGCCATTTGCGATTCTGGCGGCCATCATCTCGGTGTGCGCGCTCTTGAGCAAAAAGCTACAACAGTCTCAGAAGGCATGGGGATTTGTGCTGAACTTCTTATGTAAGGTTGCTGAATGCAGCAGGCCCCCAGCCCAGGCTCGACTCTTTGAACCAGCCAGATGGGTTCTCACTTGAATGCCATTGCATCGATACTGACCTTGCCAAACGAAGACGCGGCATTTCTCCTCGTGGCGCTCTTCATGTTCTTTATCATTTTTGTCGAATATATCCAGACTCGCCTCCTGTTCCGCCGCATGAACCGCGAACAACGCCGCGAATACACGTGGCAACCCTCCGACGATATCTCCAACCGCAGCCGGTCAACGTCGATATCCACGAGCACAACCCTCCGCGCCGATACAGGATCGAATTTCGGAGCACTGCAGCAGCGCGAAGGAGGCATTTACGACAAGTACCTTATTCTGCGAACCTTTATTCCGCTTTTTCTTCTATGGTACGTCAGATGAGCGGATGCACGGCCACGGCCTTGCAACCAGCGCATATAGACAGACACAAGCAGCAAGAACTGACAAACCCTCGCACCGCTCGCAGTGTTTTCGAGGTCTGGAACATCCAGAGCTACACAGCCCTCTTTGGCACCATCCTCGCCGTTTCCAAAACCACCGCCCCGGACCTCTCCGCGGCAACCGCCCGCTCCTGGTTCGTCTCGCACATGCCAGGCTGTCTCGCCTCACTCATCCTGCCGCTCGCCTTCGCCACCACGCGCAACTTCTCCCAGCGCATCTACCAAACCCTGGTCCCACGACGCCTGCAATCGTTTGAGCGCCGGCGCCGGTTCCGCCGCACGGCCGAGTTCACGTACGTCGGCATGGACGTCGACAAGGGCATGCTGTCGCGGCAGAAGCGGCTGTCGATGGAGAAGCGGCTGCGCATCGAGGTCACGTACGAGTTTGAGGTGCGCACCGAGGAGTCCGTGGCGGCAGCTGTTGGCAATGGGGACAAAGGCGCAATGAGAGGAGGAGGAGGCAAGTCGATGGGCATATCCATGTCCCTGTCGCCGTCGCCGATACCGTCCATGTCGACGATGAAGAGCCATTGTGGAGAGGATGATGACGACGGGGTAAGGATTCATGGGATTTCGGCGGGCAGGCAGGGGTCGTCGACGGGAGATGGTGATATGGATCGCATATTACCTAGGAAACCGGGCATGACAGTGCTGAAGAAGGATGGGTTTCGGATGTGACCATGATCGTGTCCGGGACTGCTCTGGTGTACATTGATATGAGATCCTCCCAACCAACAACCCTCCAGCAGCTGGATACTGTAAGGGAGAAGGTTTATTGGGGGGATAGGCGAGGGAATGTGGGATGTTCAGTGCCTAACCCTGTCAGAGCTAGTTGTATTTTTATTTATGAATGGTTGCATATACCCAATCTGACTATTTCCCGATTCCATGCAGTCTAGCGCCAAGGTTCCGATCCTATGCGAATGGCTTGCTTTGTGTGTATATTTGCTCGATTTGGTGACTCCCTCAAGCAATTAGTTACCCTCATGAAGACGAGAAACACTTTGCTGCGGTGTGCCTGGTGACCGGTCGGTGCGCGTCGCTAGATCACACATTGAGCGGACGGGAAGCAAATGTACAATATTTTGCATGTACTTTGCATTACGCTTGCAAGGCTGCAATTCTGCGGGTTGGTTCCGAACGTGATTGCGTAGTATATATACGTTTATGGCACCAAGCGACAAGCATCACCCTTCATCGCCACCACCATCCCGAGCATCCTCATCGTCGCCGACCAGCTCCCGCTCTAAAGCCTTCATCATCGGCTTCTGCTTCGGGTCATATCTCTCCTTGGGCTCATACGCGGCGTCAAACCCATGCGCCGTGACCCACAAGAAGTAATCTGTCTGGAAACTGTCGAGCTGGTGGATGAAGACGTGGAACCTAGGCATTGATGCCGCATTAGCCAACATGCCTTTTCATGATCGCATTCATTTTGTCAATGTTGTCACTGGTCTTGTTCAGACTTACGAGGCTTCCTTCTCCTCCGTGTCCCAGATCCGCGTGTAGATCTGGCGGTGCTTGAACTCCTCGATATCCTTCTCGTACTTGTCAAAGTTGAGCGCCTCCCTGCCGAAGCTCTCCTGCGCCTTCTTGCTGTAGCTCTCAAAGACAGGCCTCTCGAGCCAAAGACCGAGACCGGGCGCTTTGGGGATGCTGATTCTCGTGGGGCCGTAGCTCTGCCTGATGCGCTCCACGGGGACAGCACAGCGCACGGTCAAGACAGCCATGGCGACCATCTTGCGGATCTGGTGCATCATGAAGCTCTGCCCGTGGACCTTGAGCGACAGCCACTCGGTGTCGCGAATCTGGATGGGGGTTGGGTTGACTTCAAAGGAGCGGATGTGGCGCTTGGCAGAAGGGTCGTTGAATTTCTTTTGGATGGTGTAGTTGTGGAAGTTGTTGGTGCCCTTGTACATGTCGAGCGCGGCCTGCAGCTGGCCGATGCGCTCGGGCGTGGTGCGGTAGCGGCGCTTGGCTGCGACGTAGGCGGCCTTGATCTTCTTGAGGGCAATCTCGGCGGGCGAAGGCTGGTATTTGGGCTTGGCGGGTGCTGCTTCGGCTGGCTTGTCTGCGGGTGGCGCGTGGGCATCTGCCGTTGCTTGGACGCCTTGCATGGGCTCTGCTGCAGCCTCCGTCTCCTCGCCGACGGCGTCTTGCAGAGCCGCTGTCGGGGTTCCGGACGGTATGGCATCGGTTGCGGGTGTGGGTGATGGCTCGGTCTTGGTCTTCTTGGCCGCGGGCTCCTCGTTGTCGTCTGCCTTGCGCTTCTTGTCTGCGCCGTCCTCTTGTTGCTGAGCGTTGCTGTTCTCCTCTACATCCTCGGCATGCATCTTTTGCAAAACCTCCTCGCGCGTCTTGTCATCCAGCTCGGCCAGAATAGGCTGGATGTCGTTTTTCTCCACCTGGTCCCAGTAGTCCTTCACGTCGGCCCAGGACTTTTGCACGTCGTCCCAGACGCCTTTTTCCTTTGCGGCCTCAATGACCTTCTTTCCGAGGTATGTCTGCGGGTGCGGCGGCAACAGGGTGTAGCTGGGCAGCAGGTACTCGTACCATCTCGAGTCGCAAGCCTGGTAGCAGTTGAAGGCGTTGTTTGTCCGCTGGATGCCCCACACCCGTATTTGCTCGGGCAGATTCCGGTTGATCTTGTCGACAATCTCGTCGTCGTCGACGGTGAGCTTGAGCGAAATGACGTTTCCCGCCGCGTGCACGCCCTTGTCGGTCCTGGCGCAGCGCACAAAGCTCGACTTCTTGGGATCGTCGGCGTTCATCTTTTGAATCGCGCCTGCAGCCACAAAGGCTGCAAACAGGTCGCCCTCGATGGTCTTTTCGTCGTGGTTGATCTGCATGCCCTTGTACCCGGTGCCGGCGTATCCAATAAGCACAGCGACCTTGCGCTTGGGCCGGCGGTCCTCAGCGGCAATTTCCTCGGCCGAAAAGGGAATGTTCATGTTGGAGCCCTTCTTCTCGCCGTCGCCTTGGGCCTCGCCCTCGCCCTGGCCCTGGCCCTGGCCCTGGTTGTTGCTGTCGTCCCAGCGCTGGCGCTTCTGTTCGTGGAGTCGGCGGCGGTCTGACTTTAGACTGTGACCGTTTCTTGTGTTCTGGTCAGTCCTCTTCGCTTTGAAAAGCAGGTTGTGTTCAGTTGCAGGTCCAAGCACAGGCGGCGGCATCAACATGGAGGAAGCACAGGGAATCGTGGGGCAAGAAAAGGTAAAGAAAACAGGCACAAAGAGCTTACCTCGAGTCGCTGCGATCTCCGCCGCCGCCGCCACCACCACCACGCCCACCGCGTCCACTCCGCGCACCACGTCCGCCTCTTCCCCGGTGACGCTGCCCGCCGCCGCGGTTGTTGTTGTCGCCGCGGCGCCCGCCCCTGCGCTCTGCAGACTGGCCATTGTCCTGCTCGCCGCGGGCGCCATCCGCCTTGGCCGCATCAGGTGCAGCAGAGCTGCTGGTTGCTGCCGCAGCCGCAGCTGGAGCTGGTGCAGAGATACTGCTGGGAGTCTGCGCAGGTTCTGCCATGATTGTGTTGGCGGTCGCATGTCACTTTCACATGCGCTGGTTTGTCGAAAAGCGATTGGACGGCTTTTTGGGAAACTTTTTTTGGAGGGACGGATGGGTTGTTTTGCGACAAGCCACAGGCAGCTGGTACGTACCGCTACGTCAAAGTGTGGCTGAGCGGTGGTGTGGCGTCAGGAGCTGGGGAGTGAGGTACCGCGGTACTTGCAACTTTTGGATGCGGATGGTGACTTGGATGAACCACAGCTAGGAAAAGTCCAAAGACACTTTTGAAGGACGAATTCATTGCGAAAGACTAGGTTGACGCTGTCGCAGCAAATCAGTCTGGCATCGTAGGGCTCCTGTCTGCCATGGTTTGATACGAGAAACTCCATCTTCGTCGTCGTCTTCTTCTTCTTCTTCTTCTTCTTCTTCTTCTTCTTCTTCTTCTTCTTCTTCTTCTTCTTCTTCATGTTCTTCTTTATCATCCATCCTTCTACGGGACTTGGACCTGGAAATACTGTTCAAGTGGAAACCAAGTAATCAACTCTCAAGAAAGATTGTCACTGATGATTTTGATACTTGGGTTGTGACGGTCAACATGAATTCCCTGCATATTGCATAATCCATCTCGGAGATGTACAAGAAGGAAACCAAGTGCGTGGAGAACTTCCCTCAGGGGATGTGGTACCAGGGCTCATCGATAGGATGTGTCGAGATGAATTGCACCAATCTGAGCCAGAATCACTACTAATGTCTGTGACTCTTGTGGTACCATCAAACAGTGTTCACCACGACTGACCGCCAAAGTGCTAAAATATATCTGTATATGGTCATAGCAACTAGTAGGCCTGCAGTGCTTGCAGATGGGCTTCATCTCTTTGATTTCTGTACAAAGACCATGGCGTTACCGTTGACAAAGGTCAGCTTTGCCTCTCCTTACGTCCTTGGCACCGGTAACCGCAGACTACCGTTGTAGATAGATGGTCTACTGCCGTCAATAAACTGCGTGTTCTTGTGCGATGGTGTTGTGAATGTGAAACGGAATCCCGTGGCTACAGATCGATAATTTGTTTCTTTCCCTGCCATATTGCGCTTGTTTTGGAAGAAAGCTCATGCTTCGTCAGGCACGTCTTTTTTCCATGGCCACTGAGGAATATAGTCAGTCACTGCGCAAAGGCCATTCCAAGGTGGTCATCGAAAGTCGTCAGATATGTGGATTAAAGCGAATACACATTTGGTTTGTCCTCTCTCTCGTCCTGCACTCCATCAAACCATCAACAAACCTTTTCAGTGAGAATGCGTGAGGCGAAGGCGGCATGGAGAACATCTCTTTGAGTGCCACTGGGCTGTCGAACGCACGAGTGTCTGCACCAGCTGTTGAATCTCGGCACAGCTTCTACAGTCATGTATGTGGATGCAATCGGACGTGAGATGCCAGTCATTGAATCAATATACGAGTCTGAGACTGTAACGCTTCTTCTAGTGTTTCAGCGTGTCTACTCAGTAATTGATCTAATTGATCCTCGACTACTGTCGGTGACTGAGTTTCCATTCCCATCATGTGAATCTTCACACATCATGATGACTTTTGGCGATAATCGAGGGCACTAATGACTGGTTCTGTTTCCTACCTAGGTGCCTGTACACGCCCTGTCGCTCGATCAGATCGTGTCAGTCGTCTTCATATGTGTTATACCATGTCCACACATCGTTGTCCACACGACAAAGACCAGCCATGTCTGCCGCTTCACTTGGTTTCTTTTCAGCGACTTGAACATATCATGAATTGTGCGACTCGTCACATTGCGTGCCTACAGATTGGCGTCCAGACCTATACAGGATGCTGCGTGTAGACATCGAATACTGAAACGTTGAGTGCGTTGGGAAAATACATGTAGCTACAAGATATATCTTGATATTTTCATATCACTCGACCAGCAAGCAACCAATGGCCATACACTGTTTACTCTATAATACGACACGCTCGACTTGTGCAGCGCACTCGCAAGTCTCAAGACCCACCACATACCCATCCGACCAGCCACCTGGGTGATAGCCGGTCCGGCCGCGCAACGGGCACACAATGCGAGGTCAATTTCCGGACTGCTCCGTCCTCCGGCCGCCGTCCACCGTAGAGGGGCTCTTTGGAAAAAACCTTTCCCTGGTGCACGTCTCCGAGGCTCTGGACAGTCTCGTCCACCGGCCGAGTCATTGGCGTAACATCGCGTGAAATGCTTCATTGTTATTTGGTCACAAATACTTCCAGATAAGAAGTCCGAGAGACGCATGCAAGCTTATCATTTGGACACACTTGTGGGCACTGTACGCTTTCGTCCACAGACAAATGCTCTCTACGCTATTGGCTAGACCCCTCATCCTGTGTCTTTTCTGCTAGTCTGGGGTGCCAGAATGGCTTCTCGAAGCTACGGGCCACTGTGTCGTTCACTATTCGGACACAGAATCTCGGAGCGGACCAGGTATTCAGGCCCATGGCTCTGTGAGCGCTCCTCTATTCAAAACTGCCTCACCTCGGTGCCCGCTCTCTTCAGTTTTCCCTCGGTCCTTTGCACGCCACAACCTCGAGCACCATGGCTCGCTTTACCAAGGCCGTCGCCGGCTTCACTCTTCCTCTGCCGCCCATTCTGCGCGCCCTGCCCCGTGCCGTGACCTGGCAGATTGTTGCCCTGATCGCCACCAACCTCGTCATCTGGGCTGCCATCGGCGTAGTCCTGCGCTTCTTCCCGGCCCTCATCTCGTCCGCCGTGCTCTCCTACACACTGGGCCTTCGCCATGCGCTCGACGCTGACCACATCAGCGCCATCGATCTGATGACGAGGCGGCTGATTGCCTCTGGCCAGCGTCCCGTGAGCGTCGGCACGTGGTTCAGTCTCGGCCACTCCACGATTGTCATCGTCACCTGTGTCGTTGTGGCGGCCACAAGCGGAGCCCTCAGGGACCGCTTTGACGGGTTCCAGAGGGTGGGCAACATCGTGGGCACGAGCGTGAGCGCTGCGTTTCTGCTGATTCTGTGCGCGGGCAATGCGTGGGTCCTGTACACGCTGGTGGCAAGGCTCAGACAGTTGCTGCACGAGCAGCGGCAACGCCAGCAGCGCGAGACACGGCACGGCGCAGGAGACGACGACGAGGCTGCTGCGGACGCTGCGGACGAGACTGCTGCTGCACAGCTCAGCCTCGAGGGTGCCGGCTTCTTGGCGAATGTGTTTCGCAGCTTGTTTCGTCTGGTGGACCGGCCGTGGAAGATGTATCCGTTGGGCGTCATGTTTGGCCTGGGCTTTGACACGAGCTCCGAGATTGCCGTCCTGGGCATTGCGAGCGTGCAGGGCGCTTCGGGCACCAGTCTCTGGCTGATTTTGATATTTCCCCTTCTCTTCACTGGTAAGCTTCCCTGCTCTCGCGTGCGAGCCAGTGGCCTTGCGCTGACTGGTGTCGACAGCTGGCATGTGCCTCATTGACACCACGGATGGCGCTCTCATGATGGCCTTGTACACGTCCAAGTCCTTTGCGAGAGACCACATTGCCATTCTGTACTACTCTGTGGTTCTGACGGGCATCACCATTGTCGTCTCGGCGTTTATCGGCATCATCCAGCTCTTGACCCTGGTGCTCAACGTGGCAGAGCCGACTGGCAGTTTCTGGGACGGCGTCGAGGCCATAGGAGACAGTTTTGAGATTATCGGCGGCAGCATCTGCGGTCTTTTCCTGGTCGTTGGCCTGGGATCTGTGCTTGTGTACAAGCCTTGGAGGCGGCGAATGGATCAAACCAGTGTGGCACCGCCTGTCAACACTCTGGAGCCGCCGGCTGAGTACGTCGAGTCTGGTATGGAGAGGCCAAGTTGCGCATGACCACAAGTCTGACGGGCAAGAAGGCTGCTTGTGGGCTCCAACATTATTATCCTGTCTCCCGAATCAGATAGGGGACCTCATCGAATTGATCGAGTTGACCCATTTCTGCACCCTCGTGTTCAGCGTGCCTCGTTTGTCCCTGTTTGGCTGCTGGCCACGATATCCCTCGAAAGAGGCGCCATCAAACGCCTCATCTCCTGCAAGCTCAAGCGGCGCATCTTGCCTGAATCCCGTGTTGGATCGACTTGGCCCTTCGACATGACTTACCGAGACTTGCGGCAGCAGCATCGACAACGGCCTCACAGCCGCTCTCACTGGGCTGGGTCCATTCTTTTCCATGGCCGTCCCAGGTGGCGCCGACGACAAGGGCGACGGACACCATGGTCCGTTTCCGTCGCCAGGAATTGGCTCGATGGACGTCAACGCGCTCACTCGGTTGTCGATTGACCGCTCTGCTGGTTCTTGGTAGGCTGGGAGCCCGTATGGTGGTTTGAGCACGCTTTCCTGGATTGGCAGCGTTGTGACGGGATTGCCTTGCTGCGGTATCACGACCACGAGGCTCGATCGCATCGCTGCCTTTTCGTTCCGGGTTCCTGGCTCTGCCACACTCTTGCTGGCGGCGACGAAGCCCTCGGCGTCCATGGAAAGCTTGCTGTCGCTGCCGTGGAAAGAAAAGTCTCGGTCTTTCTGCGCTCTCGACGACGCAGCCGCAGCGCGGCGCAGTTTCAGCATCTTGACCAACATGTACATAAAAAACACGGCTACAGTGGCTGTCAAAAGAATCGCAAAACTCAGCCCAATCGCCTCCGTCATCGAGCCAGCCGCCAGTTTCGAGCCATCCTTGCTCTGTCCTTGAGCAGCTGGCGTGGAAGAAGCAGTGCTGGAACTCCCAGCTGCAGTGGCTGCGATACTATTCGCGTCGTCGCTAGGGCCCGTCTCCGTTATGTCCAAAGTGGCATCTTGGAACTGCGCAAGAGTTACGCTCAGTGGCGTCTCGGTGTGGAGGCAGTTCTCCTCCATGAGGTCCCACACCTGCGTCGCGGACAAGTCGTCGTCGTTGGCGTCGGAGCCCAGGCATGTTGCTGTAGCGAGCACAAAGTTGCCCGTGTTGCTGCACAAGCAGTCGTTCTCGGTGAAGATTGTGTCGTCGCCGTTGCACCCTGAGGCCTCTGCAGATTGGGACAGGCAGTCCTGTGCTGCGTCCGGGTACGCTGAGAAGTCGAGGTCGACGTGGCCGGCTGCCGGAGAGACGAGGCACAGGCTGAGAAGGAACAGAGCACGAGAAGCGGTATTGCAGGTGCTTCTGCGTCTCATTGTGAGGTTGCGCGGCCGTGTGGAAGCTGGACCACGGGCATTGTTGAATATCGGGCTGGTACGAGGGGATTGCACGTGTTGCCTACCACAGCAGGCCATGGCCTCGCCCCTATCAAGCTTCGTTCCTCTCTCTCTCTGTTCGCTCTTGGCAGAATCTACTCGGCCCCAAAACGGTTTGGCTGTATATCAGGGGCCGCCTGGAATGTCTTGTAGAGCCAGCGAGGTCAAAGAAATGAGCGGGTTCACAGAGGCAACTGCTGTGATATGGAACTCACACAACAGCTTCTGGACACTCGCATAGAATGACCACTTGACAGGCGCGCTGGAAATTGAAAAGACTGCGGTCATTGAAAAGACTGCGGTCATCGCCTCACGCTGTCTCCGCTCCTGTGCTAGAGTTCACTGATCAAGGTGGCCATGAAGTGTTCCGTCTATTTTTTGTACAGTCTGAGACGTCTCAATCATTCACTCCTATTCTGGCAAGCGACCAGACTCGGCCACGCCTACACCACTGATACATGGCGGTGCAGTAGAGATTAAGCTATCTGTGTGCCTTTTCTACAGCTTCCTTGCGTGTTCTTCCATGAATCCATCTGGTCTGATGTTGTGCGTAGCAGCCCCCAGCGGAGCATGTCACAGAGGTCATGGCCAAGTTCATGCTTTGCACAAGACCAGTGGACTACCTGCCTAGACGGACGGGTTGAATGATCGACACAACCGCCTTGGTCATCTGGTGCTCGTCCGAAAATGTGAATAGCTTCCCTCATCCCATATCCGCGGTTTGGAATCTTGGCCTCGGCACTCTGGCAAGGGCAAAACCTGCCAAGGCTCGAGCCATGTTGCAGGCCGTGGAAAAGAATTTGCAATGGCATGTCCCTTGGTTTGTTGATGTGACGTCTCGGGGAACATGGTGTCAAACCTGCAGTTACAATGGTGTTCTTTCTGACCATACAAAGAAGCGGTCGCAGTCTCTCGATGTTTGTGTCTCTTTGAAAAGCGACAACGACAATATTGCGTCTCCAGCCACCGTCCGCTGATGGATTTCCAAGGTCACATGGTAGATGAAAGCCCATTCACAAGACAAAACCCAAACACCTCGCACCGTGGCGGTAACACGCAAAGCTCTTTTGGGGATTCCTGGGGACATGGCAAGATTCATTCTTGGCTTACGTCTTTTCTTCTGGAAGCATCTGCCCGATAGCACTTTGTTGAAAAAGCTAGAATCGAGGTCAACGTGCTGTAGCCGCCGTTTTTAAGTTCAACTAACGGAAATGTAGCAGCTCCTCATGCCACGACAAGAACGTCACATTAGAACAGCAGCACGATAAGGAAGCTCGTCGGCATCAAAGAAGCAGCCTTATCATTTCTCATCTTGCCCACGGACGAATTGCCGATAAAGGCGCTGACCTGACGATGATTTACCCCGGATTTGCTATCTCCTGCTACCACCAGCCCAAAGCAGCGGCAAGGCGGCCTATCAGGCGCATATGTGTGCACCAAGAGTAGCTAGGGCCACGGCCAAAAGGATCCAACGACAAGGGGAAATGACCAGTCATGACCGAATGGTTGCGATACCGAAGACGGGGGCCGCTAGGATCGTCACGATATCGCTGTCCACTATTCCCGTCAGAAATCCTGGGGTACTCACACTATCCCGCCAGCTGGCAAGGTACAAAAGCACGGCAGTGGAGAGGAGCACAAGAACAGGGCCAAAGAACCTTTCCGGGCAACCCGAGCCACTAGCAGGTAGCGCTGTTTTGGGAACTCGTCCTTGTTGTCGAGGGTCTTCCCGAGTCAGAGCTGGCTGTGCTGTAGGAGATTCCAGTGTACACAGTCAGTAGAGTGAGGAACTGGCGCCGTATCCGTCTACAGTTGATTGTGTGCGCTCGCCTGAGTGGCCTGGGGGCCCCCAAAGCACCGACTGGCGTGTTGACGGCCGGCCATGACGAGTGCTGAAAGGCATGGTGATCACCACGGACAGGCTGATGGTCTTCCAAGAAGGTGAGCGTGACCATTGTCCCAATATGGCGTGCTTGCTGTGGCCAAGGATCATGCTGCTACCGGGCTCTCAGCAGAGCTACCAGCAGCTGAGGAGATAGATCGGTGTGATGGTTCAACGCAGGCTCATGGAGGCTGGGCCGATGCCTTTTCTTGCCGTCAGCGTCAGCACAACTGTCCCGGGATATCAACTCGATCAGCCTCGTGTGCTGTAGCAACGTCCCCAGACTGGGCTCGTTCTTATCCTGCGCTTCCATCCGAGGTCTTGGCTGTTCCTGATTACACTTAGTCGCAGCAGTTGACTCCATCCCCGGCCCAGCGTTTCAGCGCTCTAGCCGCTTTGGCGCCTCACTTTCTGCACTTCCGCAAGGCCTCCAGCATGTCACCATGCACCTGCATGGAGCAGTCACGCCAGACAAAGATAAGAACCAGATCGCTGGCTGATCTATGCCCAGCCTGGAGGAAGATCAGGGGCATCTGGGCACGGCTGGGACTTGCAAGCCAGCGCTGACAGGCGTGCATATACTACAGTACAGGGACTAGTCAGGTGGTCGTGTGAGAGGCCCCAGGCTATATTATTCAGGGTCCTGGCGTCCCCAGACGGCCACGAGTACCGCACAAGTCCTTGCGACCGTCCCCTTGAAGTACCTCTGCCAGAGTGTGCCGCTGTGCTTGCGCTCGTGCCGAACCAACAAGCTCCGCGTCCTGTGGTTGGCTGTCCGAGCCCAGGACGAGCCAGGGCATTCCCCAGTTTAAGGGGACTGACCGACACTTTTCCGATCGTCCAAAGCCGGGCCACGACTCTTTGCTCGCGGCCTTGCTTCTGCTGGGGCCAGTGTTCTCCAGCGTGGCGCGGGTGGTCCACAGCACAACTGGCCAATCTTTCGCCTTATCCGCGCTTCTACAAGACCGTCGTGGTCTCGCGCAGCTTCAAGCCCGAGGATGGACACGTCCTTGCGCCAAAAGACGTGGCTCCCTGGTTTGCAAATCTTTGGGGCCTTGTCTCACACATACACACACAGATTTGCCACTATCTTAAGTCCTACGCCTGTCCATACGGGGCTGCTGGACAGCGTGGTTGCACGCCCACAGTCCGTCCTCCTTCACCAAATCTATCACTGATTTGTCACCACTCACTGCCCGGAACATGGCCGCCGCGTGTCTGTGCCGGGCCAGCAGCCACGGCACGAGGCAGCTGGCACAGGTTAAGCTCCGAGTCTCGACGACAGGCTGCTGAGGGGGTTCCACCTGGCAGCGTGCTGTTTCTCGAGAACACCCAGACACACGACCACTCGGGCCCCGGCGCACCATCGTGTTGAGCCTCCAGTGGTCCTCGGGGACGGTTCGTTTTCGTGCTCAAGCAGGCTCCCGACCTCTGGGACTGTCTATGGCCACGTCCAGACCCCGTTATGCAAGTGATGGTGCTCTTTCAGCCAAACAATGGGTGAGCCCCATGTGCCAGGGCCAATGAGACTGGAGATGGAATCACGACGTGCAGAACCGTGGCCTTTGGCACATCAGCCTGCCAAGACGTAGACGTCTACTCCACGCTTTCCACCCCCCAATTGATACTCGGGGTTTTGGCTGAGCCTGCCTTTGCAATCCACAGGCAGTATGCCTTGAGCTGCAAGTCCAAGTGGCCAGCTGAGTGTTGTATTGTTCACTCTTTGCCCTGTGCGTACGAGCGTACTGGCCAATCTCCTGTCTTCTCGAGCCTTTACAAAAGTCTCCCGAGATGCTCTTTGTAAAGAAGGTGAAGAAGCCGTCCACGGTCAAGCTCCAGAAATGCGTTTAGCAAAAAAGATATACACACACATACACGCACACACACACATACACACACACACACAACACACACAAAAGAGACAAGACAGGCACCCCCGGATGTAGCAGAGTACATCCAAGATACCCAGCACTGTACATACGGAGTACATTGATAGCCTTGGGCCCTGCACCTAGCCTTGCTGCCCCGATCTGCCCCTCTGGAAACCTCACAGCAAAGGGGGGCCCACTCCGCCACCTGTGGGATTTGGACCCTGAATCTCGACTCAGGGTCCCTTTTCCGTCTTCGGCACGATTGCTCAGACGAGGCGTGCTGCTAAGCAGCCATCACGCCCTCCCCAGGTCTGAAGAGAGCCACACTGGCACTCTCGTTGACCCCGAGGCGGACTTGGATAAAAGGGTCGAGAGCGCCCACCACCCCGTCCAGCCAAAAGGGACCCTAGGGTCTCTTCGTGCCAGTCAACGGATTCACTCACTTTGGTCCAGTGCTTGTGTTTCTTTTTGGGTGTGGTGTTGTCATCTTCTGTCACTATTTCTCTTGACACTTTCCTTTTTCACTGCCTTCATTATGCAGTCGAGCTTCCACACGCTCTCTCTGTGATTGTGGTTTTCTCTCTACGACGTAGCATCTCCTCGCCCGGCAACCGCTGTATCAACGCCATACAATATACGTCGTTGTCTTATACGTCGTTGTCAGCCTGGCCATCTCTTTTCTTTGAGGCCTTCCACTTGCATAATCAGCCAAAGTACACGCAACCACACACACACACACACACATATATATATACATCTACCAGCAAACGATCCACATCATAGAAACACGACCCACCATCACCAAGGGCAACACCTTCACCTGTGGGACGACACGCTTCAAAATGGGTCGTCAAAGTTACGCCTACGCCCAATCCTCCGCCTCGTCAGACTCGGACTCGGAGTCCTACTCTTCGCCCGCTCCTCCGCGCCGCTACAGAAAGCGCAAGACTCTCAGTCCTCGCAAATCATCCCACAGCCCAGAAACGAGTCCCAGCCCACACCGGCCGGCGCCAGAAGGCAACATGGAGATTCCCTCGCTGCAGTCCTCGAGCGGCACGTCCTCGACGAGCGAGGACAAGAAGAAGAAGAAGAAGCCGAGCAAGCCGCCGCAAGAGAGTATAGACAAGATCTGGGAGCGCTTTTCGCAAAAGAAGTTTAGCAAGGCGCTCTCGGTGCTGCCGTTTGCGCCTGTTCCGGCGTCGACATCCGGCGAGCGCGGCAATGAGTTACTCTCGGCCGGCTACGAGCGCGCGGCGGAAGAGTGTCGGCGCAAAGTGCGCAAGATTATCGCAGAGTGTAAGCGGGTGAACACCAGATATCGCGATCCTGGCTGGGACTTGGTACGTCTCTGTGAATGCTGATCCTCTGGTGGCCACTTTGGTCCTCTTGTTGCATGACAGGCCCCGAGACTAACCATCCAAAACAGGACTGGGACTTCAAGTGGGAAAAGGGCCACTGTCTGAACAGCCTGGGCCGCACCAAGTTCGACATTTCCCACGCCAACATGATCAAGCCCTCCTCCATCATCCCCAAGGCTGTCAAGCGGGTCAACGACATTTACGAGAAGCCCACGTTCATGGCCAACATCCTGCCGGGGGACGTCAAGCAGGGCAGTCTTGGCAACTGCTGGTTTGTGGCCAGTTTGACTGGTCTTGCCAATGTCGAGAACGGCATCAAGCGAGTCTGCGTCGAGTACGATACCAGTAAGTGAATCTCCAGCTGGCTGGCTGCCTGCCTCTGTCGTCACAGCCTCCGTGTCAATGCGAGCCTCCATTAACCAGCCATCCCATCCCATCTAGAAATTGGCATCTACGGCTTCGTCTTCTACCGCGACGGCGAATGGATCTACTCCATCATCGACGACAAGCTGTACCTGCGCTCCCCGTGCTGGGACTCGCAGTCCATGCAGCGCGAGCTCTTGCAGCAAATCGACCGCGAAGACGTCGAGCGCGTCTACCGTCAGACCTACCAGACCGGCAGCAAAGCCCTCTTCTTTGCCCAGAACAAGGACCAGAACGAGACCTGGGTGCCGCTGATGGAGAAGGCCTACGCCAAGGCCCACGGCGACTTCGCCTGCCTGGCTGGTGGCTGGATCGGCGAGGCCTTGGAGGACTTGTCCGGCGGTGTCACCACCGAGCTGCTTGCCAGCGACATCTTCGACACGGATGCCTTCTGGGACAATGAGCTCAGCAAGGTCAACCAGGAGTTCTTGTTTGGCTGTGCCACGGGTCTCTTGGACGCCGGCTATGGCGATCGCGACGGTGTTCTCGAGGGCCACGCCTATGTGCTCATGGAGGCGCGGACGCTCAAGGACGGCACGCGGCTGTGCAAGCTGCGGAACCCTTGGGGCAAGATCAAGAAGGGCAACTGGGAGGGTGGTAAGTTTCTCTGACCGTCGCTCGGGCCACGGCCACTGTCTTTGTCCATGGCCCAGTCTACAAGCATGCTAACTCGTCCATGCACGCACAGCCTGGTCGGACGGCAGCAAAGAGTGGACCACCGAGGTCCAGCAGGAACTCAACCACACCTTTGGCAGCGACTCGACCTTTTGGATCTCGTACGAGGATCTGCTGCGCAAGTACCAGCACTTTGACCGCACCCGGCTCTTCCGCGACCCAGACTGGCGCGCGTGCCAGCGCTGGATCGGCGTCGAGGTCACCTGGAAGCCGCAGTACCACGAGAAGTTCCACATCAAGCTCACCAAGGAGTCGCCGCTGGTGCTCGTGCTCTCGCAGCTCGACACGCGCTACTTCCGTGGCCTGCAGGGACAGTACAACTACCGGCTGCAGTTCCGCGTGCACGAGGAGGGCAAGCCCGGCGCCGAAGAGTACGTGGTGCGCAGCCATGGCAATTACCTCATGGACCGCAGCGTGTCGATCGAGGTGCCGAGCCTGGAGCCCGGCAGCTACGTGGTGTACATCTCGGTGATTGGCGAAAGGAACACGCGGCTGCCCAGCACCGAGGAGGTGATCAAGCGCGAGTGCAAGGGCCGCGAGGAAAACGAGAAGCTTGCGCAGGTGGGCCAGGCGTACGACCTTGCGCACTCCAAGGCTGCGAGCCACCTGCAGCAGCTGGCCAAGGTTCGCAAGTCGGCCGAGGGCAAGAAGGCGAGCGAGTCGCGCAGAAAGGAGCGCAGAAAGAACTGGAAGCAGCGCCAGACGGGCCGCGAAATCAACAAGAAGCAAAAGGCCAAGGACGAGGCCAAGAAGACTGCGCTGCGGGCCGACAAGAAGGCCAAGGCTGCGGCCGAGGCGGCAAAGGCCGAGGCTGCCAGGGCCGAGGCTGAGGCCAAGGCTGAGAAGGACAAGGCTGAGGCTGCCGAGAACGCCTCGACGACTTCCTCGTCCTCTTCGACATCGTCCTCGACTGGCACGCCCCAGTACACCCCCCAGGACACTCCCAAGCCTGAGCACGCCGAGCCAGCGGCCGTTGGCGTCTCGGGCGGTCCTCCTCCCACAAACCCGCAGCAAGCGCCTCTGCCTGCCATCCCCGAGCAGAAGCCCATTGAACTCAAGATCCACTGCCTCCACAGCTCGTGCACGTCGCCGCCCAAGGCTGAGGAAACAGACTACAGCTCCGACTCGCCCGTCGAGGACTACGAGCAGCTGTACGACTCGGACGACATGACGCCCACGCTGCGCATGGCCGGCAACGCAGGTGCAGCATCAGCCAACGACAACGACTCGGACGACGACGACTTGCCCGAGCCGTGGAACGCCATTGCCGTCATCGGCTTCCGCGTCTACTCCAAGGACGAGGACCTCGAGCTGCGCGTCATCATGGAGGGTGGCGAGCTCGAGCAGGACGGCATGGGCAACCTGGGCGAGGTTGACCTCGACAATGCCGTGAGCAACGCTGCCGGCCAGCGCGAGCGCAAGAAGCGCGAAGAGAAGGCCAAGAAACAGGCCGAGGCCGCTGCGCTGGCGGCTGCTACTGCTGCTGCTGCTGGTGACGATGGCAGCGCCGTCTCGAACGGAGCTGCAGAATCGGTCCAGACGAGTGCGGATTGTCCTGACGATGTCTCCGAGAACGGCATGGCTCCATACCGCACGATCATCGAGCGGAAGACGAGTGAATTTGATCGGGTGATGGGCAAGGCCCAGGCCCAGGCTCAGGCCCAGGCCCAGGCTCAGAGTAACAATATCTTGATCGATGGCAACAAGCCTCAGCAGCAGGCGCCAGAACAGGCTACCTCTCCAGTAGCGACCTCCACCGCCACAGCCGACAATTTCTCTCCTCAAGCTGCTGCAAAGCCAGCTGGGCATGACAAGCCAACCTCGGCGGCGGCGGCGACTCACGTCGTCCCACAGCACGCTTGGCCTACGACCAAGCAAAAGATGGTCCTGCACATCCGCCACCGCCTGCAAAAGGGCATGGTCAGCAGGTGGGGCCACACTGCGCCCGAGGTGATGCCCGAGATGTCCAGGCTGCTCACCCAGCTTGAGGAGCAAGGCGATCTCGAGGCGGACATTCTCGAAAGCACGAGGATCTACAAGGTGCTCACGCTCATCTTGAAGGCTGAGATTCCCCGCGACGAGGAGTTCTCCTTCTCGGCGAGGGTGCAGACCTTGGTGGACGACTATGAGTTGACGATGATCTCTGCGAACCCAAATGATAAGGGCTATTTTGCCAGTCGGCCTGACATTAGTCGGGTCTCGACGGATGCCAGTCAGGAATAAGGGGTCAAAGTATAGAATCCAAGACAGAATGCGAGCAAGATGAAGGAGTTTTGGGGGTTTGACATGGGAGGCTTATCCCTCGATGGATGTGCCTATGCGTTATATGATATTGAACGACTGTTTCGACTATTTCCTTTTTTTTAATACCAAAAAAAGGGTCAAAGTCTAGAGCATTTAGATTGACCGTTTGGGTTGAAGTTTTTGGTCAGCGAGATTGAGCTTTTGAAATGTTTTCTTCATATAGATATTCGGGGATAGAGGACTACAATGTCATGACAACTTATGATCTTGAACAACAACGAAGTTCTGTTGACTTTAAATGCATCATTGACCTGAAGTTGATCGAGATGGCTCGACAAGGGCTATAGGTCTCTTTATGCTCTGAAGACTTCACAGACACTCATAGTCACACCGTTGCGTGGTATTGTGCCACTCCATCCTAGATTCAGCAATAGCACGGGTGTTTGCGATTTTTATGCTCATTCCAGACTTGTGGCCCTGAGCAACGAGCGGAACCGAGGACTCGTAGAGCTGGTTCTTGTAATAAAAAAAAAAAAGATTGCAAAGTCGAGTATACCGTTGCCTGAGCATCTGCGTTATTGAGTGGATTGTCCAACAATGCCAGTGGTAAATGGTACCAACAAGAGCACAACAGGCCAATGCAGCAGTCATCTCATACGAAACAACAGATGCCGCGAGTTTACGAATACCTCAGTCGTCGTGAAGAAGCGATCGAACCTCTCTCTCTCTTCGCACGTGCCGTGGCCTGACGCATTCCAATGTCTTTCTATCAACAGCTCGAGCATGGAGACCAGTGCAAGTCTCAAGCGATGCTTTGAAAGCCAGAAACATGCTCATGCCAAACTCAATCAGCAAAGCCGCGTTAGCGCCCTGGTCCGTCCAGACCACGCACTTGGCGCCGCCGCCGCCCTTGTCTCGCGACGACACACTCGCGCCAATACCACACGCCAGCGCTCAGCGCACCAGGTCCCACGAGCACGGGCCCAACAAGACATGCCAAAGCAGCCAGACGAGCCTCACGAGGGGTGACCGCCTCACAGCGCCACAGATCCCAGACGGTGAAGAGGCTGAATGCCAGCGTGGAGAGCTCGTAGAGCGCGAGTGGGCGCGAGAGCAGGGACGACGTTGCGGTGGCCGCGGCCGGTGGGTTGTTGATGAGGGACTCTGCTATCGTTCTTTGGCGGGAAATGCTATACGAGGCCGATGTAGAGACCACTTGAGGGCGGTGGATCGCAGACGAAGTGGCTGTGCGCCAGCTCGATGGTTGGTCGTGATGGTGGTGGAGGAGGAGGAGGTCTGCGATATAGAGGACGTGCTGCGTGGCTTGGTACAGAATTGTTGCTGCATAAGCTGTTTTCAGTATGCAAAGAGAAGATGCAGCAGCGGTGTCTGCTTCACTGTGACCGTCTTGCTTCGCGAGCTTGCCGTCGTCCGCGTCACTTTTGCTGGGAGAGGCAATAGTAGCTGGCAGGCCATGTCCTCTGCGGCGCCGCCACCACTTCTTGGCCCAGGCGATGCCTCGCGTCAACAGAGACACGGTGATGGGTGAGAGGTAGAACAAGTGGCACACGATGCTCTGGGGAGTGATCAAGGAGCGCGACACTTCTGTCGCCGTCAACGGCAGAATGCCCATGAGCAGGCCAGGAACCACATGGCCGATGACTACGGCTGGCAGGACTGCGCTCGCCGTGTCAGGGTCTATGAACTGGTTCTCTGAGTGCGCTTGGTCGTTGTGCTGGCGGCAGTGGGAAGTGATGACGCCGGTGAGGTAGTAGAGTGGTGCGGCGGCCTCGATGCCGAGTATCTGTGCTGCGATGCCAAATATGCTGGGTCTAGATGAGAGTATCGCTCCTCAGCATGTGCTGTGACATGACCCCAGAAAGATCCAACAGTGATGCGAGTGAGGATCACTTACACGGCAAGCAGAGTGCCTCGATTCTCCCGCCGATGACCCTCCACCGTCCACATCAACAACGGCGCCGCCACAGTCGACACGACATACTGGGCCGCCGAACGGTCTCTCGCATCAGCCCCAAAAAACACAAAGGTCAACGCAGCCACACCGCGGGGACCAGGGTGGCTGTTGTGCCACACGGCCTGCCACGCCGTCAAGCCCAGCAGGCCGGCTGTTGCGGCCCTCGGCAAGAGGACTTTCCAGGTGTCGTGATCCAGCGGGCCCGGCACAGCGGCATGCAATTCGCTCTGACCAGCGTCTGTCACCGGCGCGTTGTCGACATGATCGGGGTGCTGCTGCGGGCCCTGTTTGGTCCGGGCTTTGCTGGTGGACCCCATCAGCGCCGTTGGACTTGTGCAGGTCCAACTGTGGCACTGCTGGCTTCTTTTGTTCTTCTTTTTGGGGGCGGTTACTGGGTCATGGCTCTGTTGGATGATCAGTGGCTGGTTGGCTGGGGCTTTTGTTTGCTGTTCCTGTATCTATGTGTGATGATGCACAAGGGCGCGGAGTGGACGAGAGGAAAAGGCTAAGCCTCTGTCCACTTGCGCGTCAAGTCGATCCAGGTACCGCAAAGCCCTGCCAAGGAAGCTGGAAACATGGGAAAGGGGGGGGGGTCTTGGTGCAACCAGATCGAACGGTGCCCATAAGTCGTTAGAGTGGCTTCAACACATCCGAAACGCAGATCCACAGCACCCAACTGCGAATCAGAAAACCTGCCGCAGAGGTCTGGACACATCGACACAGGGCGGGACACAGACAAAAGTACGTATCGTGGTGCGGCTTGCATCAAATTCCAAGGTTGGTTCACGTCAAGTGCGTACGTGTATACATCACACCATGGCTTGTGAGCAGCATGTTACGCGTCACTTTTGCCGCTTTCCGGAGAGAGAGAGAGGGAGACAATTGTATTCAGTGTTAATCGTGTGACCAATCGATAGTAATTCTTTGATTCCCATGTCGTTGACCCTCACCGCCTACCAACTGGTCCGTGATGTGCTCGTCTGAGTGATTGCGCTTGGACAATTCACAGCACAACTTGCAAAGGACGACAGGGTTGAATTCATGCAAGGACCAATGTCCCGGGAATGCCTTCAAAGTCTCTCATTGAATTGTTCACCAATGATATAAAGTCAACGCCAATGCTGATAGAGCCCATTATAATTCCAAAAGCCCATGCCCTCGCCCTCCCTCCCCAAAAAAAACAAGAAGAAAAAAAAAAAAAGCCTCAAATCCAGAGGAACGAAAGAATGACTCTCTTTCCAGTTCACTCCATGTGGCACATGGTAGTATGTACTTGTATCTCGTACAGCATAAACAGCACACTTGGCGAATGGCACATGAAAGAATGCAAGAATAAAAAACAAAACAAAAAACAAAAAAATGGCGCGGGACAGTCGTCAAGAAAGCACCACTTAGAGGAGCATCGAGACCAGGGTCAGCGCACCGAGGGCACCAGAGGCCAGGACGGCACTGGGGCCCCAGGAGGCAGCACCAGCGGTCACAATGCTTGACGTGGACGATGACGACGAGGTGGAGCCAGTAACGGTGGAGTTGGATCCGGTTGTGCCTGGTCAACACGTTAGCTGCCGTGGTTCCTTTTCACCAGAGGAGGCTGTGTGTAAGGCTGGGGATCAGAGAGAGAGAGAGAGAGGCACGTACCAGTGTAGCCAGTGGGCGAGGATCCGGCAGCACTCGCAGTGCCGCTCACAAAGATGGCTCCAGTCTTGGAGGCCGAGGCGGCGGACCCAGTGGTGGCGGTGGTGGTCGACGCGCTGCTGGCGCTGCTGGCGCTGCTGTTGGAGGCGCCGTTGATCTCGATGCTCTCGTACGAGCCCGTCAGGTCGCCGTAGGTGTACGACTCGGCCGGGTTGTAGTTGACAATGCTGACGCTCTGGATGTAGGCAGTGAAGGGGCCCTGGCTGTAGTCCGTCTCGCCGCCAGCCCACTCGATGGTGCCCTCGGGCTCGGTCGAGTCCCCGCCCGCCCAGATGCCGAGCTTGACGCGCATGGGCGTCTGCGGGTAGTTCTGGCCGTCGAGAGCATCGGCGTAGTTGAGCACGCGCACCGACACGCCGTCCACCAGCCAGGTGCACGACGCCTCGGTCCAGATGAGCGTGTAGTTGTGGAAGTCGGACTGCGAGTCCGCAATGGCAGCGTCCTGCTCGCGGTCGTAGGTCGTCGTGTTGCCCTTGCCAAAGTAGTTGGTCTGCACGTTGGTCGCCGTGCCGCCCAGGAACTCCCAGTCGACCTCGTCCAGGTCGTCCGACTCGAGGATGGCCGTGCTGACGATGCCGGTGCCGGCCGACGTCTTCATGCGGACAGTCACCTCTCCAAAGAAGACGTAGAAGTCACTCTGCATCGTCGGCGCATCGCCAGAGGCCGTGATGGTGAAGGCTGCGCCGTTGGTTGCGTCGTACGTCGCGTTCTGGTAGGTCATGGACCAGTCGCTGCTTGCACCCTCGCGGAAGTCGACAGTGTAGCTGCTTGCCGTCAGGCCAGCATCAGACGGACATGTCTCTAGAAAAGAACGTGTGAGTGGCGTGTCCATGTCGAGACTCATCGCGTGCGTGAACGAGTGATATCAAACATACTCTCGGTTGGGTTGCACGACGTCGAGGTCTGGCCTGCTGCCATGGACACGAGCGAGGCACCCACGGCAGCCAGAGTCTGAACAGAACGCATCTTGCAGTACGATGTGGATAGACGGAAACAGCAAAGTGTTTTGCGGTAGAGAAACCAGAAACGAGCGCCTTGTTTGGCCTGGGTTGCGTGGAAAGAAGAAAAAAGAAGCCGAGTAAACGAGAGTACGTTCCTGGAAGGAAACACAAAAGCTGGCTGACCCAGGAGCAAGAAAGAAAAGCAAAGCAGACAAGAGACAAGCAAGGCCAACAGAGCTCAAGAGATATCTCGACTTTCACACAACCTGGATGGCCCAGCATCAACAACAGACGACGGCCCTGGCCCAGCATTTATGTCAAACTGGAGACGGGGGTGGCTGGAGGCCCGCCCTCTCGTGCAGCGCTCGCTGGCCTGCGACGGACTCTGCTACGCACCTGGCGACTGCTTGCGCCCATCGACTCGCCAGGGCTCGTCCAAAGGACTGTCTGGGTGGTGTGGGTCTCGATGGAGAATGCAACGAGGGTCGCATCCAGCTTCTCGGCAAAGACTCCCCCCCGGCTCCCTCAGGTCGCTCAGGGGCGCCCACTCCCGCGACAACGTCAACCCAGACAGCAGCCTCATCGTGCCCGTCTTGGGGGCCGTCAGGTCCAGTTTTCCTGCGGCCAGACGGCCACTCAACTGGCGAGCACTGCGCCGCGCTCACACACAGCACCACGACTCCATAAATAACCACTCCGAGCTGGCCGGACAGGGAACAACGGCTTCGCAGTCGACACACGACACACGACACACACCGCGGAGCTACTCGTATGCCAGCATGGGTCAGGCTGGCAGTGCCAGTCTTGCGTGGTCTTGTCCAAGCTGCGAGGAGAAGGTTGCGCATGATTGATTCGTGTCGCCAGGCCGCCAAACGGCAAATTACCCCTGACACTATAAGCGCCACTTTGCACTTGAGCCTCCTGCAAGGGGTCCTGTCACTTATCAGCCTGCTCGGGCGCTTGGGACGGCCTTGCGGTTGGAAACACCAGTGTGGGGGTCCTGTTCGTCCTACACTCTCGCGCGCGCACGTTGACTCCCTCCCTTCACTCACGCTTGCCGTCGCCAGCCAACCACATGGACGTCGGGAGGACACGACGGGACGGCCGTCTGGGGGGGGAGGCCTGCCCACGCATTTCACGAGGGGAAGAAGCTGACAGCTGGGCTGCCGCTGTTGCTGAAGAATGCGCTGGTGAAGGTACTCTGTGCCATCCTGTCCGACCTCGTCCAGGCCCGAAAAGGCCGGTCTCTTCGGCTGTTGTGGGCAAATCCGTCTTACAGCATGCTGACTGACTGGGCTGCAAATAGCATGCGACAATGCTGCCGTCGGTTTGCGCAGCGTCTGTGCAATTTCACCCCATGCATTTCTGCATCCTCTGTTCTGCCCTCAGACTGCCCCTGTCTGGACTCTGAGCGGCCGAGTCCTCTACGTACATGACTGACAGCGGCTTGGCACCGTGTGCGAGTCACGGACGTGTTTCGATCAGATCAATGGGCTAAAGAAAAGTGGTTCCTGGAAGGATGGCCTCCGACTCCCAGCTGTGTAAGCCAATTTGGATCGTGCATGAACGGGCTCGAGGACGGCCCAGAACCGGCCCTGGCCTCGTGCTGTCAGCCGCCTGATCTGACATTGCATGCTGTGAGCCGTGGTGGTTCGCAACACCAAGTTTGGAGCCTATCTGGTAGCCTCTTGACGAGGGATTGGCTCGCTGGCCCCTCTACAACGCCGGCTGACGAGCACCAGTAGCACCTTGGGCAAGCCGTCAAGACCGGGTCCGTGTTCAGCAACAAGTTTCGAGGCTACAGGGCCGTAGGGTTTGGGGCTGGAAGGGCGAGTTGATCCCAGTCTCGGCATGCCTGAGCCCGTGAAGCCATTGCACTCTCCACGCAACGGTCCGCGACACCGCTTCTCGGTAGCCTCGGCGCAGGCGATAAAGTATATCCAAAGGAAAAGGAGGCGAGCATTCGCAAGGACTCGCTAGTCCAATGGGTTGCACAAGCCAAAGCTGGTTGTTTGCAAAATCCATCACGATCAAATTGGCTGCCCAGTGTTGGACTGCAGTGGCTCCACGACCGTGATCCGTCACATTTAACCTCCAGACCGCCTACAGATAAACAGCGTTTGTAATTTCAGTCGTTGATTGTGCGTCGAGTAATCTGGCCTGCCCAAAAGTTCTCTCTTGGCGGCGTCTGTCCATAAGCATTCGCTTATGAGCATGAGCCCTTTCCGCCTCGACAACGTGCCACCGGAATGCATGCCAGCGGCAGACTGTTGCTGACCGGGAATGGACGCCCCATGTGACGTTTCCTTGGGGATCTTGGCTTCTCAAACTTTATGCATACAAAGAAGGATCCCCTCAGCCACACGCAATTTACCAATTCACTCTCGTCCAATGTGAAAAGTCCAGCCCTGGGAGGAGATGCTCGCAGGCCCCTCCAGCCGCTGCTGCTGTTTCTCTTGGTTCTGTATGGATCCGGCGTGAGTGGGCAGTGGTGTCGAGGGTGTTCACAAAGCACTCTTTTCGCTTACCATCGAAACTCTTTTGAGGTAATTACCAAGGAACCATGCGGGGAGGCTGTGGGCTGACTGCAAGAATAGCTGCTGCTTTGGAGCGGCGTTTGGCATCCGGCCGGCGCAGGATTTCATTGCTTTATGGTCATGTCATGTGGCGGGTGACAGACCCAAAGGGCTTTCTATATAGCTCCTCGTGCGCTTCACTTTGCTTTGGACAAGAGGCACAGGATTCCGAGGTTCTTCCGAGCCGTCATCTTACATGTGCCACTGTGTGCCATGAAAAATCAAGGACGCCTTTCTTCTTGTCTTGATCTTCATCTCCAAGATGGTGAAAAGCAGAAAGGTCGTTGAAGTTCTCACACGTCGTTGCGGACGAGATCCTCTCGCTCCAGATCACAACTCGAAACCAAGCTGTGTGTTTATGGGATGTAGCCACATGCTTTGCCCAAGTATCATAGATATCCTCAAAGCCAGCCTCTGGAATCTACTGCACAGTCTGTTTGCGGCTAGACAATGTTGGAGTCGTCCAATAAACATGTTTATTTTGACGAATTTGGATCCTCCATCCGCCCCATCTACCTTTCGCTACTTTTCAATGAAACTCTCAGCATCTCTTGTCTCGGAGACTGTGGTACGCCAGATTCTGCTCCGTGCTTCGGGACGGGGAACTTACTGTCATCGGGTCGGATGCTTGGTATACCGCTTCTGTGTTCGCATACATGGTCCATGTACTGATCCAGTCGCACATGGAGATGCTCGTCAGAGAATTGATACGTCCCAAAGCCCTCGTTCAGAGCCTCAGAGGCCCGAGTACTCCGGCTATCCAGCGCTTGGCCATTGCTTGTGGTAGAGTAGTGTACAAAGTTCGTCACGCCAGTGATGAAGCCTTGGTCACCGACTAGGTCGTGCTCCATGATAACAACGAAAATTCTTAGCTAGCGCCCATAGCCGTCATCACTGCCTGGACCCGGACAGGTCCAAATGTAAGCGTACGCCATTGAACCGGACTGCAGAAATCAAGTTTGAGGAATTGCCCAGGTAAAGACGCGCTTCATGAATCCTCAAGGTGTAGATGGACAAGTCCTTGTGCTCCTTGCGCATGCAGACGTAGAAGTCTTTGTCCATTAAATCACTGTTTCGCTACGCTAACAGAAGCATTTTGCGTGTATAGTTCCCGAGAATGGAGGTGACAAGACAAGAAAACGAGAGAAGGCTATGAGCGGCAAGTCGACTCTTGGAGAAAGGAGATTTCCCAATCAAACTTGCCGCCTATCATCGGATTGGCCAATGATATGGAAGCCAAACCTGCTGAAGGCTCGTGGCTGCGTTGGGTACGATGTAGAAGAGACCACAGAAAGATGTAAGCTGCCGCAATCTCTCAGAATGCGGTTGCAAGAATTGGATTTACATTTACGTGAGACATCTTCACGAAGCTATCATGAGCGTACTATGAGCATAGTCACCTCTCCACATAACTCAAAAGATTGACCGGACCGTCAGATCGAGTCGGCCTCTGGTGAGCCTGAGGTGATGGTGTATGCCATATGTGCAGATAGAAATAGTTCCGCTTCACTTCTCGAAGAAGACAGTCCGTCCGCAAACGAAGCCAACGGGCGTGTTCTCTCAAAAGATGACAGGGACTCGTGGATGAATGAATGCCATGGAAGGTATTCTGGACATGTTTTTCGAGCTCGTATGCTACACATATTTCTGCCATACAGTCCTTTTATAATCATTAGGGGTCCCAGTGACCCAACACAATGTTGCATTCTGTCAGAGCTCAACAAGCTCACTCGGAACCCCGTTCTTGGATCCTCGCGATACTAGTCGTGTGGGTCCTTGTAAACATCTAGAGTACCCGTGGTTACTCCAGGTCAAGGCGTTTCTCGGACTTGTCTGTATACTCCGATGCATGTGAGCGATACCTCTGGAATTCGCAAAGAAACGTATGCTTAGCGGCAGTTCTTAAGGGTGAATTTGAGGTCTCATATCGATGATACTGCGCCAAGCATCAGCGTTTGAAGTCATTGGTCATTGAACTTGAACCAGTCTCTCAGGCTCAGTATCGACTTGAAGGAAAAGCATTCTGCAGATTGTCTGCATGTAAGTGACCCGCTGCGGGTCTAGATTCAGAGCTATTTGCAGAATTTACGAGAGCCCCGCGTAGCCGTAGAATAGGAGCGCGCCGAGTCAGGAAACGGTGGAATCTTGCAAAAAGTCAGTGTCTTTTTACGACGAAAAGCAAGATCTGTTGAGAAGCAAAAGGTCGCGCTGAGAATCGAACTCAGATTACTGGAAATATTCGAGGTGGAATCAGAATCCAATGTGATAACCATTACACTACGCAACCGGGTGGTTTAACTGGGTGTTGGAAACACGGTTTTTCCAGGAACGTTATATAGATATTTTCCATAGGCCGTCCAAGTCACCACGTTCCAACGTCCGACCAATTCTTTGCTTCCATTATTTCCTCTCGTTTTCACACTGTAGCCGCTCCATATATGCCCTTCTCCCCCTCCTCGATTCCCACACGTTGGCATCGGCCTGCCCATCCTCTCTCGGACTCTACAGAGGGACTCTCCCTCATCCGAACACTCTTTTGTGTGACGGGCAATGGCTCGGTCGTACTCGCCCACGCCCCAGCGCCACTGGTACCGAATCTCGCTTGGAGTATTTAAGTTTTCGCCAATGCTATCAATGTGTACGAGACCGTGTTAGACTTTATCAGGCCACGTGGAGCCTCGGTCCTGAACTACCAAGGATTTCAGGGCCGAGCCGTTGTGGAAGTGGGCTGCTTCAGGTGGAACTGCTCTTTTGCTCCGTCGAGAGTTCTGGTTGAAACTTTTGAATTCGCAATTTGGCCAATCTATGTCTGGTAAGGACTTTGCACATTTTCGTCCAGATACCAAGCAGGTGATTTGGATACTGGCATTTCCGCTGGGCTCCTCGTAGGCACTCAGGACCTAGTCGTTACCATGGTGTCGTCCTATTCACTTCTTGATTGAACATGGGGACAGACACACGGAGCTTTCGATCGGTGCAGACAGCGACGCTGTCCACCTAATATCCGCTCGAAATGAAGAGCAATATGTGGCTTTTGTTCAAGCGCATGCCCTATTGAAGCAAGTTGACTTGGATCTTTCATTGGCTGAGCTGCCGTTGATTCAGCTTCCACATGGCAGCACAGTAGACTTTGTGACAGCCTCTTCCGAAACCTAGCTGTGTACGATCCTCAATCAGTTCATGACCCGAAAATCACTTGGTTCCGGTTGATTCAGCAGATCGAGCCAAAGTATCTGGATCAATAACATGCCTTGTTGACACGGGGTCAGTATCACAAAAGGTACCAAAGGGAGAGACGACTTGATGTTGTGACCGGGTTGTGTTCACGATTTCTTGGTATGCTTCACATATCAGTGCCCGCGATACAACCTGCTGCACTCTCTCCACTGCATCTAGCTCTACCATCTGACCCTCACTGCGTGTTCCTGTTCACAGTATGATGTTGGAACGGTACGTGCCCTTGGTAACATCGAAGGCATGCGGTGGGTCTGCCAGACGGCAGCTCGGAGCGGAGACGATATGGATTTCTCATCCTTATGTGAAGGACAGTCATACGGAGATAAAACTGTAACAGCCTGTCTAATGACCTGTCAAACAGCCACACCCAGCACCATGCGTCCTGTAACGTGATCTATCGATTGCCTGGTACGGGGGGTTCCCGTGAGCCTTTCAGAACCACTATGCGTCCCCTTGCTGCCTCGTAAACAGCCGGTATTTCTCGCCCAAAACAACCAGATATTTGGCGAGCACCAAGGTTCATGAATCATTTACTCTACACCAAAGCACCATGGTTCTTTTCGCCGCCTCGTTGATCCTGTCTCAGCTTGTCTGCTGATAATAAGCGAATGGCTGTATGTGGTCTGCTACCAAGTCCATGAAGCGGCTAGGCTGAGCTGAGCGTATATGTGTACGACAGGCCGAACAAGGGACGGCGAGTCCGGTCTAGATTCCTCGTTGGCGGCAGCACATGTGCACTTCCGACAAGTCTCCAGCAACCACCGATCATAACGACAGATTCGTCATCTGCTTGGTCTTTGCTTTGACACTGATTCATGACAGCCTCGGGTCTTGATATGCGTCTTTGCAGTAATTACCAATAGACGACGGAGAAAGACCGACCCCCTTCCGCCCCAAAAGCCCCGTTCAGGGAGTACAGAAGGCAATAATGAGCCTTGGATCGCAAGACGTTTTCCGAGTTTGGAGTACAGACGACGAGCATTTGGGACGACACTGACGCCCCTTGAATGCTATACTCCTTTTGCGGGCTTTTTCCAAGCTACACACGTACAGGGTCCTCTGTCCGCTGTACCCTTTGGCGTCTTGTACACGGGCGCCTAGTCGAAGAAGCAATCAACTCACCACTGCTACCGATTGGCAGAGGCGGCTGAAGAAAAGTAACAGAAATGGAACCAAGCCAAAAACAAAACCACACGTCTCGTGGAGAGAAGCAAAATTTGACAGCCGCCACCGACGTCTTTGGGGGCTCCACGTGACTGGAACAAGCAAAAGAAGATGGAGTGCCTAGGCGTTGATGTATTCCTCATCGCCCATGACTATAACACTCAAGGTAACCTTGTCGGCTACCAGCTCTCCCATCTCCACTTCTGTCCTTCTTTCGTCTTCATCGACAACGTTTCTTTTGATGGACTCTCGGGGCCGTTGCCATTGCCATCCATAGTACATCTTTTCTTGCGCGACAGTGTGTCGTTGCCTCTCTTCACATTAGCCACTGCGGCATTCCCTTCAACACCACACTTGCTCACCACCAACCAGGCCTGACCTGACCTGACCTGACCTGGCCCGACTTGGCTTGGGCAGATCCACTCCCAAGAGCCGTCCGCACACCGCCCAGAATGGCTCTCACATTCAAAGAAGCCCAACTGGTGAAGTCCACCATCCCCTTCCTCCGAGAACAAGGCGAAGAGCTCTCGAACCTCGTCTACGGCAACCTCGTCAAGCGCAACCCCGAGCTCAACAACAAACTCAATGTCATCCACCTGCAGGACGGCCGCCTCGCGCGGGCCCTGACCGTCGTCATCCTGCGGTTCGCCTGCAACATCAACGACATGTCGGAGCTGATCCCCAAGTTCGAGCGCGTGTGCAACAAGCACTGCACCGTGGGCGTGCAGCCGATGCACTACGAGCTGCTGGGCGCGCTCGTCATCGAAGCCTTTGAGAGCCTCATGGGCGACGCCCTGACGCCCGAGATCCGCGCCGCCTGGACCAAGGCCTACAGCATCCTGTCGCACATGCTCATTGGCCGCGAGCGCATCATCTACCGCGACTTTGAGCGCGACACGTGGCCGGCCTGGCGGCGCTTCCGGGTCGACCGCAAGGTGTTTGAGGCGGACGGGCTGTGGAGCTTCCACCTGGTGCCGCTGGACGGCCTCAAACTGCCCAGGTTCTTCCCGGGGCAGTATGTCACCATCCGCCTGTTTGTGCCGGCCATTGGGTACTACCAGACGCGCCAGTACTCCATCTCGGACTCGGCCAAGTCGTCCGAGGAGTACCGCATCACGCTCAAGCGCGCCGTGGCCCCGCCGAAAAGCGACCTCGACCCCGGCATGGTGTCGCAGATCCTGCTGGACCGCATCAGGACGGGCGAGGAGATGGACGTCAGCCACCCGTCGGGCGAGTTCTACTACGACACGACGGTGCAGAGCAGCATGCCGGTGGTGCTGATTTCCGCCGGCAGCGGCGTGGCGCCGCTCATGGCCATTCTCAACACCATCACCGAGGAGCAGCCGCAGCGGCAGCTTACCTGGGTGCACGGGTGTCGCTACGACGTGCCGTTTGCTACGCGGCTCAAGGTGCTGCAGCGCCGCTGCCAGAACCTGCGCACGTGTGTGTTCAAGACGGTGCTGCAGAGGGGCGATGCCGTGGCTGGGGCGGCGGGCGGCGGGGCGTTTGACCATAACTGCAGGGTTGACTTGTACAAGGTCGATGCCGATCTGCTGTTTGTTGCCCATCAGTCGGCCGAGTATTACATTTGCGGGCCAGAAGAGTTTATGAAGACGATGATGCAGCAGTTGATTGACATGGGGGTCGACAATAAACGGATCAAGACGGAGCTGTTTGGGGTCGGCAAGATGAAGCTGGACTCGGTGTGTGTGTCTATGGCGCAGTCAGATAGCGGATCGTTCATGTCCCGACGATGAAACGATCTGGATGGACGGAGCGGCCATGGACTTTTACTGTCACGATGACCCAGGGTGCAGGTTCTTGGATTTTTTATTTTTTATTTTTTATTTCTTTTTATAAGTGGTTTTTGGCATTGAGCATGGGCTCAAACACTGTTTCCTTATTGATACCGACATACAAATGCTTCTAATGTTCTTCTTTGCCCATCAGCCAGCCAATCTCATCGTGTGGAGCCTCAGCTATCTGTTTCGTTGCAGATACTACCTACTACCCATGGTGCAACTGTCGACTGCAAAGACCCAGTAGCAAAACATCCCATGCATGAAACCGCTCCAGCTCGCTCACAGTCGCGAACCTCGCAATTGCTAATGCACAGCATCCATTCACTGCGTTGTGTCATAATTTCGATACCCAGCCAATGGAATTCAAAAACCCGTCCGAGACTGCCCCCCGACCCCATCCCCACCAGCCAGCCCGCAAGGCTGAGACCAACTTACACGAGGCTGAGCCCTTTGCGAAGTAGCCGTGACTAAACCTTCCCCACTCTTCTCCAACATTGGCATCTCGCACCAATCGCCATGCAGCGGTATCAATTACATCATTATCGCGCCGGCAAGGGCAGCAGCCTTTTCAGACAATTGCCATCGGGACCTAGATAGTGGTCATTTGGACACGGCAACTTCATGTCCCAAAGAGCGGATACACTGACTGACTGCATGGCGTAGGTTCTCGACATCGCTTCTCAAGACGGTCGGTCCGTTGGCCAGCTGAACACTGAGAGAGCATCTATCGTCTGGAATGCCACTGTCCAGCCACACCTAGCTTCAACCCGCCGACAACTGGAATGCCAATCTTTTTACCAAACCCAGTCAATCACATTCACTGAATGACCCTAGAGCAAACAGAAGACGTGTCCCCCAGCCACAGGCCACAGCTTTCATTGAAGAACGACACATTATATCTCTATCCTCTGT
The DNA here is from genome assembly GCA_003019895.1 of Coniella lustricola. Taxonomy (NCBI): domain Eukaryota; kingdom Fungi; phylum Ascomycota; class Sordariomycetes; order Diaporthales; family Schizoparmaceae; genus Coniella; species Coniella lustricola. Next base: position 163 of record KZ678464.1, on the reverse strand, counting down.
CTTGCGTACGCCTATGCTATTTCCTTTTCCCTTTTTCGTTGTCTTTGGGGAGCAAAGAATGCTTCATCACTTTCCCGAACACGCCTGTGAAAACACCAAGGCGTTCTGTCCCGTCCCGTTATGGTATCTTGAAAAAGAGAGAGAGAGAGAGAAAAAAAAAAAA
>KZ678463.1:16039-121145 GCA_003019895.1 Coniella lustricola | reverse complement strand
GTTTTCGTTTTCTTTTTTTCCCTTTCTTTCTTCTTTCTCTCTCTCTCTCTCTCTCCCTATTATTGTTGTTGTTGTTATTATTATTGTGGCTTTTTCCTGTCTCACCACGCACCCGGGTGTACTCGAAGGAGTTGACGGCTTGCCTTTCAAAGTCAACTGGTAGTACGTTGCACAGGGTGGGAAATCACAATACTGGGAGGACGAGCTGCATCGATCGAGGCATGGGACTCGGGCATAGCCGTCCATCAGAGACGATTCCCTCTCGGTGATCGAGACAGGATTCCTTTTTGCAATGCGTAGATGCTTGCACGTAAGAAGGCCAAAGTGACTAGTCACCTCCCAAAGACACTACTACGAGTAACTCGAGTGAAGCAACTGTTTTTTTCCTTGGTTTTGGTTTTGGTTTTGTTCCCGTGTTCCATTCCCGTGGACATTGCCACAAACTCCTCCACACACACTTCACGCACTCGACGTCTACGTTCACGCTCATACAGCTATAGCTGTCTTTTTGCCCACTGGCATACCTGTGAGGGCGCAGGCTGGCACCAGACTCGTGCCACTATCACTGGTGCAGGAGCACACCCACACCCACACCCACGCCCACACAACAACAACAACAACAACAACAACTTCTCTTTGCCCAATGAGCATCCAGCCACGGGCGTGTTGGGACGACGTACAGTGTATTGTTGTGTGAGTGTGTCTGTGTGTCTGTGGCGGAGAGGGTGACGGTCCCAATGATGGCAGCTGCACCGGCTGCTCCAGCATGCATGGCCCGGCGAGACGAGTGTAACCACACCCGTTGTTATTGTTGTTGTTGTTGTTTCTTGTTTCCTTTTGGACCATGTACTCGAACGGCGTGTGGGCCGGTTGGGTCGTTTTGGTATGCGATGGTGATATGGTGATGTGGTAATATGGTAATATGGTGATATGGTGATATAGTAATATGGTGATATGGTGACCCGCTCGCTTGTATGCCCTTGAGGCATGGATCGAGAGACGATTGTGCTCCCTACTTGCTCTGAACAGCATCTTGATACTTTTTTTTTTCCCCTTCCTGCCGAGCTCACAAGTCCAGTTCAGCAGCAACGGCAGCGCAGCACAGCACAGCACAATAGTTCTTGTTGGGATATATTGCCATTGTTCTTTTGGCTCCCGTCCTCAGCAGCGGCCTTGACAGAAAAAAAAAAGAATAAATCAAGATGAGCGGCTCTACCACGGGAACCGTGTAGTTTGCACATGATCACAGACCGTCGACAGTTGCCATCACCATGCACCATGTCGCCAACGGGTGGTCCCATAAACTCAACACCGGGTACGCTGAGCGGGTCATTTATCACATGCAGCAGGACTCTTTTTTTTCATTTTTTTTTCCAGAGACTTCTTTGAAAGTCACCCACTCTCGACCATGTCTCTACGGTATGCTCACTCCCTCACTCCCTGGACAAGTATGTACCAGGGCTGACAGGCTGGTACACGCGCCGAGGAACGATTGTCGACGCGGCCTGGCTGTGAAGATCACGGATTGTCTGATAATGTGTGCAACCCGGACAGAAAGGATGACGCCTTGAAGGCAGAGTCACGCCCTCACCGGACACTTTCTTTTCTCAACTAGTCAGAGAAATAATTCAAGACATACCGCCCGCCACAGTGGCAGGCGGCATGGCTGATCGCCCCATTAGTCTATGGGTGACATATCAGCATCCAGCCTCCTCCTCCTCCTCCTCCTCCTCCTCCTCACCCAGAAAGGATGCGCAACTTCAAAGGTATATCCCTTGCTAGTGGCTGTCCGGCCCACGTTCTAGTCCTTTTCTCGTGCAACACGCACGCTTACACACACAATACACACACTCTCTCTCTCTTGAGGTCATCGCCAATGGCGCAGTCTTGACTGTGATCCATCCAAGATCAACCCGTTTGTCTTGCGGTCTTTACTTGGTCTAGAAACACCTTTGTCCCGTAACGGTGTAGCAGCACACACTTCTCTCGTGTCCGCACTACGTTCGGCAAGTCATCTCACCGGGGAAAACCCGCCCACCTCGGAACAAGACTACATGCATGTCAGTCCCCTTCGTGGGAGAGGACGCCAATCAAGGGCTTCACTGAGGTCCTTCTCTTGGACCCCATTCTCAGAGCAACTGCTGCTGCTGCTGCTGCTGCTGCCGCTGCTGCAAGCAACGGCGCTACAGCAACCACAAAAACATGCCACTGCGGACCACGGACGCGCCCCTCTTGCGCTCCACTGCTCTGCGTAGGCGAGCACGCGGAAGCCTCTGACGTGCCAGGTACAACTCGATCGTGATTCGTAACAGGATAGACAAGGCGGGAAAAGAAGCAGAACAACAATCCATCCCTTGATCGTTGGGCCGAGTCAACACAAGTCTCGACAAGACGGTTCGTGGCTTGCAAAAGACGACAAGAAGGAAGGAGAAACAAGCCGGTTCTCAGCACCGTCTTGGACAGCACAGCCTGGCCACGGCAGGGAAAAGTGACTCCCAAGACGGCCGAGTGAGCTCGCTTCATATCTACGCAGACGGCCGTGGACTACTTACCAGGCCGTCCTTCCTCAGGCCAGCCGCCAAAGACCCTGAGCAAACAAGTGCCGCCGTTGGGATCATCTGTAATGTGATCAATGTCACCTTCTTGCTTCCCACCGCGTGTCCTGCCTATGCTTGGGCCTTCTTGCTTCTGGCCTTTTGCCTCCTCGCCATGCAGAGGAACTCCACCTGTGGTTCTCCTCTTTGCTTCCTCCTCCAACCTTGTGCGTCATTCTTTTTTTTTTTCTCTCTTTTCTCCTACCGGTCTGCTGGACCATTTCTGCTTGAACACTCCCCGGGGTCCCGCGTAGCCTTGCTTGAGCTCTTGTCTCAGCCTAACCCCGCCGCATCTCTTTGCTCCTAGGCGCTTTGTGGCCTCCCGGACCTACGATGAAGGGATCGTCGCCTGCATGCGACCCGCTGGACCCGCCTGTACGGAAGCCGACGCGGAGGGGCCTCCTCTCTCTCTCTCCCACTCTTACTTGGCTCTCGCTTGGAGCAAGCATTCATCTCTTTACACGTGCTTGGACTTTGTGGTGATACGCTCTCTCTCTCTATCTCTCTTCAGTCTCTGGGTCATGCCAAGACAAGCCAAGTTTTCCATCCTCATCTCGTCTTTTATTCCCGCCCTCCGGCTCTGGGCCGAGGGAGTGTGCGTAGTCGTTCGGGTTGTGTGATATGGGTCCCGTGATGTTGATCTTGAGATTGTTGGCAACTTGCTCTTGAAACCAGACTTGTCGAGGCCTTGTTCACCGTGTGTGAATCTCGTGAGCAAGTTGACTTCCCCAATGACACATGCACAGCATGTGCTGGCTGTTGCGGCAGTCCTGCGACTAGGCTCACGTCCCGAGTCGATCTAACTATGGTATAGGACTCATTGGCCACTGCTGATACTCGTACCAGCCCCAACTGACTATACAAAGCAAGGTGTCTGAGCTTGTGGAGGGAACAGAGCGGCGGCCAGGAACCCCCCGACGGCGGCAAAACCTCGCGTTTCTGCAGCAGAGAAAGCACAGCAAGCAACATCATCTCCCCAGCCGGGGCCAGGCTGACTGTCCGCCTGCTTGCGATCAAACGCCTCTCTGCTACGCGCTACGCTACCAGAGGTGAACGAACCTGCGAATCCACTCCCATCGCGGTAGCTTCAGGGGGTCCACGCTCGCCACGAACCTTACTGCAGGCCGCTCTCCCGCTCGTGCCTCGATCGTGCTGTAGTAGTAGTAGTAGTAGTAGTAGTAGTGCTAGCAGTAGTGGTAGGCAAGCAAAAAGACCCTGAGAGGAGGAGGGGGCGTGCAGAGCACAAACGGCGCACTGACAATGAGATTGCGCCAAGACAGATCCACAGATGGTTCCTCTGGGGAATCATATACAGACACACGCCAAAAAGAAGACACCCTGAAAGTCTATCTACGTTTGCAAGAGGGAGGGGGAGGGTGCATAAACAAGAATGGACGGCGCAAAGTATATCTTGACACTCTTGTGCAAGGCAAAAACACCACAATCGGACTTTTGTGCGGGCGCCAAACCAGACAAGGCTCAAAGGGCCTCCCAGGCACGAGGGAATTGTTCATCCATTCGCCAACCGCAAAAAAAAAAAAAAAAAAAAAAAAAAGGAGAAATGGGACAACAGGGGCAAAAACCCAAACGACGCAACACGTGCGTCCTGGCGAGGTCAAGGGCCGCGCTGCTGCTGTGTGCCTTGGCCTTGGCCTGACAAGATATCAATATGCATCACTGTCGTGGCAGTGGTGGTATGAAGAACCAAGGCCGCTACCAGCCTGTAATGAGGAACACGTTGTGCAAACTCGCTGGGCCGCAGTGGCGTTGCTTCACGGCAATCATGAATGTGTAGAGGGACGACGGCTTGAACAGATGCTACATCACTTGCGAGCAACAGCCAACTACATGCTCTCTTTCTTCTGTCGTTGGTCATGCGTGTCTGGTACATTGCTGCCACCAGCACAGGACACACATCCTCTCATCATACCATAATCTCGACGTCATTGTGCGCGAAACGGCGTTTCCTTTTCCCTCTTGCGTATCGAATATCCGACCCCGAGATGCTGCTCCGCTCTCGCTTCCGCTGCCGCAAGAGGCAAAGCAACTACTCAGTTGCTTGACTACCACTGTGAGGAGAGTCACTGTACGGCGAGTAGCATGTTTTGCATGTCTGCTTCCATTCCAAGACAAACTTGGAAAATAATGATTCATGGGGAACTGCGCGTGGCAGCGTGCGTGCTGCGTGTTTGCGGCGTCGCTCCTCAGCACGGGGTAGTATCATACTTGCATCTACCGAACACTTTGTGCTCTTTGTATTCGCGCACCCCAGGACGCCCTGTTGTCTACGTGATGCCCGCCTGCTGGCTCTACACACTTACGGCACGTCCCGAGATAACCGAGCTTGTGTGGTACGGGCCGATTGCTCTGATATGCAGTTGATCTCATTCTCGGAGAGAAAGAAAAAAGAAGAAGAAAAACAAAAACACATGGGAGGGATCTCGCAAGGGTAACGGAAAGCCAATCGACGGAAAGCAGGCTCGCATTCATCTTGCTTGCGAGATCTGGATGATCGGGAGATCAGCTGCACATGGCTACAGATTGGGTGGCAGAGAGTGTCAGAGAGCAGAAGCCAACGACAAAACCGCATTTGTTTTGAAGGTTGACGACTAGTGTGTCTTTTGAGATGTCCAGACATGCAGTATCGAGTATCAAAGTCCCTAGTGTGCTCGCGGCTCCAGGACCGGTGAGGCCAAGATAAAATCGAGGCTTGGGCTCGGCCCGCATCCAAGGCTCGATAGATGGTGTTTTGGCTCGAGGATACATACTAGACTGTCAAAGTCCCTGGCGAAGCCAACAGGAACAAACAACCCTTTTTGTGGCTACAGGATTCCCCATGCCGAGATGCTTCTGGCACCGGCAGCGCATTGTCCCGACGCTGTCGCCGAAATTGTGGCTAGGTATTCCAGAACTTAAAAAAAAAGAGTCAAGCTTCTTTGATACGAACATGGGCCAGCCGTCCAGGTTTCGCTCATGCAAGTCACAAGGTCCAGATACAACGAATGCATTGGCTACAAGGGTACACGCCGGCTGGAACCCCCCCAGAACGGCCATATTCCGAACTGGGATGGAGATCACAAAGCCACACATCGTAGGGAGCGACATATCTTTCAGCCCGCCCCGTCCCAATCCGCAATGACCACATTCGACAGCAATCTGAGATAGGCGCTCTGGCCGTCGTTGGACTCGGCTCGCTGGAAGGGGAAAAAAGTGCGAAAATATAGAGTCTTTTTTTGTTTGGTTTTCCTCCAAGGATCAGGTCGCTGCTTGCGCGTCTCCTTTTGGTCCTCCTCCTCCTCCTCCTCCCTCCCCCCCACGCTAGTGAGGCAAGGGGCAGCGACAAGAGCTGGGGTTTCGACTCGCCATGGTGATTGGACCATGAACGCGCAAAGGGTCTTTTTGCTTCGCTCCGAGTCTCGTGTGTCTTGGGTCCACGATGCCACGATGCCAGATCCAGCAGTGGTGTGTGTCTAGCCAGGCACTTCTAGGAGCTGACCAGGTCACGGGAGCAACCAGCTCGAGAGGAATGCATTTGATTGCCTGCTTCAGGCTGTCATGGACACCAGACAGCCCGTGCGAATATCCTGTGTGCTGCAACAAGGTGGTGGTCGTCGTTTGGCCCGTTCGTTCCCGGTCGCCAACGAAGCGCAGCCCAGTCCCAGGGAAAAAAGTGTGCTTCTCGATCAATCCTCATTGCACATATTCCTTTGCAAACCCCCCGCAGCCATCCCTGCCTCCATATCACGAGCAGTGGGTACCGAGCACAGAAGCCCAGTGGCTTGTGCAGGCAATATCTGGGGTAAACAGGACCACGAGATTGGGCAATTGTCTGTGCAAAAGTCGGGCCAATCCAGCACCAGCACACATGATTGCATCTTTTGTGGCCTCGAGAGGACAGGATAGGGCAAACCGACTCCATGTTCATGGTATTCATGCACGACTGGGCTCCAGGAACACAGCCCGATTCAGCTGCAAGATACCCTACAAAGTAGCCCATGTTCGAGATTGTCTGCTGCGCTTGAGTGATATGATTACGCTGCCAATCTCGGAAGAATACCAAGTGACGAGATCCATGCCCTGGCAAGGCAGATATTCTGCTCAGAGGCTTATTCCCATTCTTTGGTGGGTTCGCCCTACGAGACATGCATGGTGCCCAGTGGACCATTCTCCTCCGTCTCTGGTTATCTTGCCAGAACACGTCCACTGCCGGACGATGCCCCCATCTGTTTCATTTCTCAGAGAGCACACGCCCCCAGTGTTCAATTGTCCTGCGTCGTTGGCCACGATGCTAGACAGACACCCTGCGGATTCCAGCAACGAGCCAGTGCGAGAACCGATCCAGCGCTCATCTGGAGCCGAGAAAACGCACCTCGAGGAAGCGTGCCCAGCACAACAAGAAGCAGCCAAGTCGGCAAAAGGAAGAGGCGTTGTGATATCGATCAGCACGACTTGGCGCACGCAGAGGAGCCTACTCGTTTATTTTCCTTTGTTTTCCTTGCGCTGGAGCCCTCGGGCCCCCTTCTCCTCACACATGTGCAGGCCAACCACGTTTCTGAGCAGTCACTTTTTTTTTTTTTTCCCTCCACCACCTTGGTTGCCTTATATCACACAGTAGAGGCTGCTTTTTCCGTCTTCCCACGCCCTCTCCCTCCCCCTCTAAACATCCACCTGGACTTGATGGCCTTTTTCCCCCCACGCTCTTCCCCCTCAGCCTCGAACTTGCTGCCTCGATTCCGTTCACTTGCAGCTCTATCATTTATGACAACACGCTCGGGCCCAAGACAGAAGAAACCCACCAGCCTTGTGGCTTGCTCCACTTGTGTGGTCACGGGTATGGAGAGTGCAGCAGCCAGCCGATCTTGGGTCCTGGGCCGCGGGAGCGGAGGGTCAAGGCCAAAGAACTGTAGATCCACAACGGGTTTGCTTGCCCAAAAGTCAATCTCGACAAGGAGATGCAGGCACAGAAGTATGTGAGAGCTCGGTCTCCATTCTTGTCGTCCTGGGTCAGATGATTTCCGTGCCATGTGTGTGAGATGAGCCTCAGCCATGGTCAGCCCAGCGACAGCCGCCAAAGGATCGAGCAAGAGAGGGAGGCGAGTGAGCGAGCCAGTGGTCGGGTGAGCACTAACGACGCTCATGCCTTGGTGGGCTTGTGGGCTTGTGAGCCGTGGCTGGACGGATGGGGCCAAGGTCGGATTGGATTGTCTCCTTCACCTGGGTCTGCCCAATCTACTTGCTTAGCTGCCTCTGCATGCGATCCCCACACTTTCGACCCCGTGACTTTAGTTGCCGTGGGATCGATACAGACTGGGTGAGCAGACAGAGTGCCGTGCCTTTTCGCTTATCTACTCGATCAGGAGAAACCGCGGTGTTGAGTTGGCCTCGTGGGAATCGTCACATAACCAGCAGCGACGCGTGGTCCAGGAGGGTCTGTCCACCGCGCAATCTGCCATCGTGACGTGCGCCATGAGGAACGTCTCACTCTCGCATCTCGGAGACGATGCTTGCTGGGTGTTGGCAAAGATCAATGTGGGCTGATGTCCCCCCCATGGAAGTGTGTCTCTTGCAACAATCATGAGTTGGACAACACATGTGATGTGACGAGGAAGGCTAATTCGGGCCATATCAGGATCAACCACAGCCTTGACTGGCCTGTTGGTACCAACACGCCACTGTGCCAAGCACATACTATCCTCGCCATCGGACCGCCCAAACAAATTCGAGACGGCCATCTCACCCCCAGTGACGATGGAGGAAGGAAAATGTGCGAGGGTTGGCCGTGGCCCGAAAGAGGCTACCACCGCGTTTTGTAGCTCAACTGAGTGAGCTGAGAGTCCGCAGTAGGCCATCTGCACCGTCTCTTTTCCTTCTTCTCCTTCTTCCTCTTCTCCTTGCATTGTTGTTCTCGGCCTAGTACCCAAGAGTGGCCATGTGCATTTGCTCCCGACGAGAGGCAATCGAGTGGGTTGGTTGCTTCTCGATAAGGGCTGACCACAAGCCTGGAACGAGGCAATCTAAATAGCCGCCATTTCCGTTTCTACCCAGAAATGGATTCCATTGACACAGCAGGGCATGAATGCTTGTTGGGACCCTGCTGCTGTCAAAATCGATGGCTGTCTTGGCGAGAGGCCGCCAGCAATCGGGGGACTGTATCGATACTTTACGTCGAGTACCAGCATCTCGTATTGGGAGCCCAACAGATGCCAGCGAAAGCAACAAAATGCAGCAGATGGCGAGACAAAAACAGACCCTATATGCTAGCCCTACTTGCGTTTCTTCAAATCCTATGGAACCACGGCCAGCCTCCTCTTCACCGGCACAGTGAGGATGAATCTTTACTCCCGATTGTCGTACTTCCTTCTCGACTGGAGACTTGATTGGATGAAGTTGACGCCTCATCTGGATGCCTATGGCATGGTCTGGCCTGGCATGGCACGCTTTGCAGTCAGTACATGCACCAAACAACAACACGTAGTGGACGTCCATATGTGCGTTGATATCACCACACACTAGGAATGATCCTATGCAGCATTCTTGTTTTGCCTGTACGCATACGACCCTCTCCATCTTAGTTTCTCTGATACTGAGAGCACTGGTCTGGTCTCCCTCTAGCCTCCAAGATGCGGCAACCAAAGCAGATCAATGACGGCTGCTCGGGTGCTGGAGGCGACAAAAGGCACACATATCATGGTGGCCCACCTATACATCCTGAAAAGCCTCACTCCCCGCACCTGCACACAATCCGCAGCACGCACGCGCTCATGGACGTGCACATGCATGTAAGGTAAGTATTGCTTGACTGACTTACTGCATGTGGCTAAGCAGTATGCAGGTTGGTGACAGGGGAACAGAGAAGAAGGGGGAGGGGTGAAAACAACAAGAGCCATAGGAGGGACTCTCCATCTTTTTTTTTTCTTTCACTTCCCTTCCCTGAACACTCTTTTGCCTCCTTCTATCGCCCGCTATTGCATGTACTAGCAGCTTCATGTACATTCACGCAAACAGGCCCTTAGTAGCCACATCCCTCTTCTCTGCTTGCCTCCGCTCTGCTTACGCGCGATGCCATCTGGCATGCCGAATACGCGTGTGCATGCTGTACCTGGGTACATCCGACAAATGTTGAAGCTGTACCTTGAAAGTGCCGATGCCTGCGAGCAGCTCAAGGCTTGCAAAAGGCCCAGGCCGCGCAAAAACACCCTTGCGTGAGCGTCCCAGCAGGCTGGGAGACGAGCCATAGTGTCTGCTTGGGTAGCAGGCGCTCAGGGAGAGCAACACTCTACTTTGGCCATCGACTGAAGTGGCTCGCCATCTTTTGGAAAACACGTGTATTGGCGATGCGCACGGTCTTTGCTGTAGTGACAGGATCTTTGTTGGATCGCTGCTCAGCCACATGGCTCGATAGTTGCTGACAAGTCCACGACTCGATTGCAAATCATCCTGTCTGTGTCTCGCCAAGTCTAGACCTTGGCGGAAAGGATTTCTACTGCGCTTTGTACCTATCAGGGAGAAGCAGCGCGGATCTCTTGTTTTCTGGTCCTCCAGTCCATAACCATCACAGCATACCGAGCCACTACGGACATGCCACTCAAGCTCTTTCACTCTCTACGACCTAGCCTGAAATCATATGTGAAGGCTCACGTAGGCTTACCGGAAATCCCAGCACATTGCTCTCGTACTTGTAGGCTGCATACATATTCGTTGTCGATTCCCCTTCCGTCAGCCGCACATTCTCTCTCTCTCTGATGCAACCTGCGGCGCCTAGAGACGCACCAGAAATCATTTTCGGTATCCCGAAGGTCTCCAAAGAGCCTGGGACGCGCTCGGCTCACCTGCCTCTTGCAGTCTGGTCCATGCAGCTTGCTCGAGCGAGAGACAGCTAGGCCTTTGGACGCTATCTCATATTCCAGTAAAACGTTACTAGTACGTGGACGATATAAACGACAGGTACGTGCATGAAACATGGATAGATCCAAGACATAAATCACTGTACAAACAAATGACAAGTGGATAATTAGCTGGTTCGGGTTCATGCAACGGCTGCGTGCGGCCTGGCTTGCTATATGAACGGCATATTGATACTCAACTGGCCAGTGATTGCTTTTTGCAAGACCCTTCGGAGGTATTTTTCTTTGAGGCCAGTAGCACTGGTCAAGTATACCATCAACTATATTCCTACCTGCCTCTTCTCTGCCCTTTTTACTCTATCCACGTTGTCTGTCCATTGCGTCTGTGCCGGCGCCGCACAACGTCATGATAGTCCCGACGCAGGCTGAGCAGCCCCCCGTCTTGTCCGTGAACGCGCATGTACAGTATCTATGCCTTCATGCATGGTCAGCCAGCCAGCCAGCCAGGTAGACCACCTATCCTCACATCCATCATCGACCCACCCGGTTGTTGCCCCCCCCCTCCTCTGTGTGAGAAACGTGGGTGTATAGCGTGCTTTGTGAGTGGCGATTTCGCGGGGTTCTCTTCCGCAAAAATGAACGCAAATGAGCATCGTGAGGAGAAACGAAGCAAGGAAACCCCCCTCCAAAAAAAACCAAGAGGGTACTGGAGTGCACAAAATCGGGGCTGTCGTTGATAAATGTCTCACGGTAGAAGTGAAGAGGCGGCTTGTGTTCAAAACAAGGAGCGCCGCCCAGATGCCGTGCAACACAGTAACAACCACTCGTGACGGCTGGCTGGCAAGTGTACTGACTTGGAGCCTTGAACATGTATACCATGTGTATACACTGTCGCTGTGACCTTTTTTAGACGAGGCGTTTCAGCCTGCGTGTTGCCGTCGGTGTTTTGCGGCGAAGACCAACGGCAAATGTTACTCGTTGACACGGTGGTTTGTGGTTTAGGGCTTCTTGTCGCGCCCTGTTATCCATATCATCTCGGTGATTGAACACTGCAATCAGTTTTGGCAATTTGATGAGGTCATGTGAGTGGCCTTGGAGCAAGGAATCACCATGCGGATGCAATATTTGTGCCATGGTTGCACATGGCCACACCCAACATATAGCATCTGGCAGTACTATGTAGAGGAAAGGAACAGGAAACTGCATAGTCAGACTGAGGGGATACACGGCGTCAAGCTGTTAATCATCAGGATGCTGCAAGGCCATCTTTATCCCGCAGTGGTCATCGTGGGATCGTTGCTCGAGTGTCGCTTGGGTTTGCCCTTTGGTGGCCCTTGCTTGGGTCAAGTCATGTCTCACGGCTTTGATCGAGCGAGAGCTCGTCATGGCAGTCTCTGATTGAACCTCAAAGCTATTACTCTGTCCATATGCATGTTTGTTTGTATGTCTGTCGTGCTGTCGTGCTATACTGTCGTGATATCATTGTTATTGTAGCGCTGTTGGTTGTCTTCCCTCCAGCTCCATCTTGGGCTTGAATGCTCAGCCCAATGAGGGAACGGTCAGACGCGGATCCGGCATTGAAGCCCAATCCTCCTATGAGTGGTATCGTCAGAAATTGAAAGAACATAAGAGACTCGAGACAAGTATACGGCTCGGTCTCATCACAGCACTCGCTTCCATCATCATTCATGCTAAAAGCAGGTAAAACTACCAGTCTATCAATCTCACAGCAGGAGAGCAACAGCTCTGCAATCTACTGCGATGGCCACTGAGATTATGAGAATTGTTTCGAGCCTCTAGTCTCGTCATTGTATTGTGTCTGTACCACTTTAGCATGAGGTATAGCACGACTTCCGCGTCTGACTTGAGGCATGCAGAGTACATTTTGGTCTCTTCCTTACGCCACGCCCTCTGTGCCGATTGCTTTGTGCGCGTTGAAATATAGGTATATGCAGTACCCTGGCGGGGTAAAGTGTGCATGTGTGTATATGCAAAGAAAGGCCCATGCAGCCAAAATGGAATGACATGTCGACTTGCACAGCGGCAGCCGGCCGAAACGCCCCCTTCAAAGTGGTCACGGGAAGACAGGGACATTGCAAATGTATTTGAAGAGACAACACACCAAGGCAAAGATACCTAATTCACTTATGTGTAACTGGGAGTCGAATAGTCTGGTACTTGTACAGAATCGACCAGAGGTATACGAAGCCAGATATATGTACGCATAGGACAATCCAAGGTTCAGTACAGCTGTCAATAGCCACCGAAGCCGTCATTCAGAAGCATCATGCTATCCAAAATGTATAGGCAGTTGCTTCGTTGCTAGCTAGACTGAATCTGCTTCAGAGACGCGAAAGCCCCTTCGCGGTTGCGACATGTATCAATATATCCGTGTATATTTTGCTTCCAGTCGGCGCACCCAAATATGTAGACCAGACTTGCTTGGGCGAAAAACAGTTCCTCTGTATCATTCGTTCCACTTCTCCAATTCACTACATGGAATTGGCCTGCAGATCGATGGAGTTTCATCCAACATCGTGCTGACTCAAGTGAGATCAAATCATGGACTTGCATGTTGTTTTCCCCCCAGACGCCCCAGTGCAGCAGAACCCACCGTGCCTCGGGTCATGTGGCTGCTATGTTCACTTCCGTGCTGATTATATCCATTAGACAAGTACAGTGCGTATAAAGTGATAAGAAACACGCGTATGTATGCTGGCACCTGTCCACTACGTTACCGATCAGAGTCTATACTCTTTTTGGTTTTCTCTGCTTCCGTGCCTGTTGCTGTGCGTCCATGTACGTATGATGTGTACCCAGCTCTTTGGACTTGTGTGTGGGAGAGATTGGGTGCCGTACCATGCCTGAGGTTTTCGATTCGTCCACGATAGTATGTTTGACGCTTGAATTGGTCGAGAGACGGCAGGAAGAATCGAATCATGGTATGGGATGTCATGGAATTGGTGTTGGCCCTCGCCGTACTTGTCTGTGTCCTCTTCACGCGGCACCACGGCACCGTTCTACCTCCACCCCTCCTGTGGTGCAAATACATAATCGTGTAATATCCAAGTCTTGGATCTTGCATTTTGTCACTCTTCTGGGAGGGTTGCTGGTACATGATATCAAGTAGTTTGGGATTCTTGGCTACATTGCTGCCCACTACTGGTGGAAGGAACACAATTGCCTCCTCCGTGATTGGGCATATGCGTTCTCTGCATGCTCCGGGCCTGGCTATGCACCATCTCTATGCATCCAAGGAGATTTGTATACTGCAAAGGCTTTGGGTGCGTACACCAACCAGCATACATACATGATGGCAGACTACCAACCGCCTTCATGTCGTGGACCGTTGCAATGGATCGATCTACCAAGAGACATGATTTACCAAGTGCAAAGTTGACATACTCGGCTAGTAGGGCTGGTAGACCCCACTGCAGGGTGGAGGTCAAGAAACAATTGGTGTTGTAGATCTATCAGATTGCTGCAAGGAGACTGTGAATAGTGCGGGCGACATTCTCCGCAAATCGTGCTTCGGAGCGACTTTGGGGGAATGTGTGCTTGGCATGATAGAATATGGCGATCTTATATTGGTGCCCTCGTCCACCTCCTCCGGATCTGGTGCGGGGTTTACAGCCGTTGTGAAAGAACCAGCGAGATTGGGGAATGGCTGGGTGTAAAGTGTTGAGTATGTCTCGTGGATCTCGGGATAAAAGGTGGCAAAACACAGGCAAGACTTTATAGTCGTTTTCAAAAGAAGCGTTTGTCGTGTAGGCAGTAGGCAGTAGTATGTGACGAAAAGGGTGTGATAGTGTTTCACTTGTGCTTGTGGAAGAAGCATGTAAGTCGGTTGCAAGAAAGTCTGGGAGGCAAAAAGTGACATTGACCTGGTGTGGTTTATGGTTTGGTAGACATGCTATTATGGCCCAAGTGCTAGTATTGCTGTCAAATTGCCAAGTAAGACGGGCCAGATGCCGTTGTGAAGATCCACAAGATATCCGAGTAGCAGAAGCAGGCTCAGCATTCACTATTGGCTTCCTTAGCTAGAGAAATAGGAAACATCTACGAATCAAAGAGTACATTGACCAGCAGCAGTATCTACCCAGCGTCATATCGGACATGTCGTTGAGCTCCAGACGTCTGATCGTGACGGATTGTATCGTGGATGTAGACTTCCGTCATATCGAAGGCATGTCGAGCTGGAGGCAATATGGCAAGTCAAACGGTGGCTCCGTCAGCCTTTACAGATCCGTATCGATCGATCAGTAACCTTTGACTCGAGTTTGAATCTTTAGTAGTTGTCTCTATGTTTTTGAGAGAGCAGTTGAACGGTAAGTAACGAGTGGCCTCGAGATTATATCAGAATAACAAGCACACCTGAGCAACGGCCATATCGACCTAGATTATTAGAATAGAGACGAATGGTAAATGGCTGTGTATAGGACCTTCATTAAAATGTGCCCGATTCAATCTCAAAGGGTAATGCTCAAGTGCTCAAACCCTCTGGCCAGCACATCCTCACCACCAGCCTCCTGCATCTCAAACTCAATGTCAGGCTGCATCTCTCTGTAGCAAGCATTCTTCTCATTTGCCATCTTGCAGTTGTATGCTGCCTCCTCATCGCTAATGATGTTCTTTTGCAGCTTGCCGCTCGCGCACGCCGCCTCAACCTGCAGTTGAATTGCACAGCTGCGCTCCATGAGACCAAACAGGAAACCCGCCTCATCGACCGTATCGCCCACAGTCAGCAAGCCGTGGTTCATGAGGATGACGCCTTTGTTGTGCTGGCCGAGCGCATCGGCAATGTGCTCTCCCTCCTCACTTGCAAAGACAATGCCGCCATACGCCGCGTAGACGTCGTGGCACCCGTACAGCGAGCAGGCATCCTGCGTCAGCATCTCGAGCGGCTTGGCAAACACACTCCAGGCACGCCCGGCTGGGGTGTGGGCATGGCACACGGCGTGGATGTCATTGCGGCGCTTGTGGATCGCGCTGTGGATGTGGTAGCCGGCCTTGTTGCCCGTGATGGTCCCTGTGCGTGGATTCGGCCGTCCGCCGACGATGCGGCCTGTGTCGATCTCCATGGGAATCATGTCCCCGGCTGTGAGCGTGCCGAAGTGGCGCGAGAGTGGGTTCATCCACATAATCTGCGGAAATTCGGGGTCGCGGATCGAAATATGTCCGGATTGGCCTTCAGCGTAGCCCATGCGCGACCAGTTGCGGAAGGTCGCGGCCATGTGTACCAAGATATGCCGACGCTCTTCTGTGTAGCTAGGAAAGGTGGGAACATCTGGTGGTATTTGGTTAGTGATGGCATGGCTCAAGACAGGCAGAGACAGGTAAACACATCAGGTTGTGACCATGAGGGTTTCAACGGAAAGATCGATGCCATCCTTGTGCTCCCTCCTAGTACATCCAACCCAAACGACCTGCTAAGCCTAATGGAAAATAGTCGTGGCTAAACGTACCTGGGAGCACCTCTCCGTGGGAAATTGCCTCCAGCGGCGTGACTTCGTTCTCGACCACCTTCTCCACTGGTTGCGCCTTGGAGGGCACAACAGCTGCCGGAGCAGCTATTTCTGTGATTGCCGAAGGCGCCATCTCGAATTGTGTCGGGAGTGTGTAATCCCGGAATCAGTGGTGATGATATGGTTTTCAAAGGCTCGAATCGATGTTGACGTGGTCGCTGATCTCTGAGTTATGATGTTGTTGTTGAAGGAAATGTAGCCTGTCGTTGTGAGCTGTCAATAGGCAAGTAGCAAAGGTTCAGATGTTCCGTTTCCTGCCACGGACAGTCTGGATATAAGAATGGAGGTCTTTGACGAAAATCACCGCGTTGGAACTGATAGGACTGCCGTGCGGAGCACCGGCTTATATGCCGGTCCGGGGGGTCCAGAGAGACCGGCCCGGCCCATTTTGAGCCACATTATGCAAGGACCGCACCAGAGATTTTGTTTCCTCGCGGAGTAACTGATCCTCTGATCTCCTTTGTCGTACGATCATCTGGCTTTGATCTCAAAGCTGGTTTCGGACCATACGATGTGAACAGACGGTGCCTGTGTCGGGCATGGTGGAAAGCTTACTAATGCAGTTGGTCTAGAGTTTAGGACTGCCGCCAGGCTTTCAACGTGTGCAAGAGGTGTCCGGCACCGAGATAGTCAAGTCCACCGGGCTAAGACCTCAAAAACCTGGAGCAAAGCACGGAGATATAACTGTTGTACCTTGGGTTGCCGCTTGCCGAACCCGTGCTGTGCATGGGTTTCATTCATTGTTGTGATAACCTCAATCTCAAGATATGGCTGTTGTAGAAGTCTATAAATGTGAAGCGCGGTCTCTGTGCCAGTTGCAAGTCGTTGCCGGTGGTGTATTGAGCCTAGCAATTGTCTACCAGCCTCAAGTGTTTGCTGCGCGAAACGCGACTTTTCACCCCCACGGCTTGGTAGCAGAGCAGATAATTACTGCGCAAAGTAGATCTTGAAATGAACTGCACGTCAGATGGAGAGAACTGTCCACCTGCTTGCGAGGATAACTGATGAGTGACTGTGACCGAAAGCTTGAACAACTTCTGTACGAACATGTCACATGACAATGCTTGTGACTTGCACAGCAAACAGGTCGTATCCAAACGTCGTGATCCGCAAGGACGCGTTCGATTCGGTTTCTGTTGTCAGTATATATGCGCGAACGTGTCCTTGACCAAGACTGGCAAAATGCTGCAAAATTCAAGTCTGTACAGAGCAGAAGAACTCTAACGAGGCTCGAGCGGCGAAACTTATGCATACTCTGTTATTGAGCATGATCTTCAGGATCTCGGGTCGTCCACTGACTTTGAACGTTTGCCATGACGACTTATAAGATGGACCTCAGCAAAAGCTAGCAAGCCGGTACCATAACTCATCATCATCGGCGACTGCTATTTACAGCATGGCCAACAAGCACCGTCTGGAAGCCGAAGTGGAGGTCGCGAAGCATTGCCGGAGCAGCCAGGGCCATAGCTGTCTTTCTGCTGTAAAGAGGTATTGGCAAAGCATCAATGCGCATCGAGATCAAGGCCAAGCTCGGCACTACGATGGCTCTCTGTGGGCTCCCTTCAGCCGGCTGTATATAAGGCAGTGTCGATATGGTCGTCAAGAGGATGCTCTTATCGCAAGCCCAAAACCAACCGGCCCGCCGGCTGCACCCACGATGAAAAAAGGACTTGTCTGGAGCCAACTCTTCTTCGTCGCGGCACTTGAATAGACACGTCGCGGCCAAGGCACGTGAATCAGGCCAAGCATTGCATCAAAGACCAGTAAATCTTCCGCCACCCCACGTTTAGCATTACGCCACAGGGTTTCTGCGATTCGAGAAGAGAGGCATGTTGTCTTCCGACTCTGTACATCAAGTACCGCCTGCAGAATGGCAGCAGCCCTTTGCCAACAAGAGCAGCGTTCTTGGTGAAACGCCGAGTTCTGTAGGGAGCTGGAGCGCAGTCTCGATTCCGAAAGAAGAAGAAACACGATGTGTCGCCTCAGGAGTGGAATGAAGCTGAATGGTGGGGACCTCAAGTAAGGCGTGTTTAATAGACTTGAAAAAGCAGAAGCGCGCTTCGAAGGCCAAAGTGGAAAGGTTATGGTTGATACAACGATCCGTCCAGGTCAGACAGTGGGGGAGCGGCAGGCATCAGGTCCCCTAAATGGGCCCACTTTTTACCCAGTAGCTCGCCGTCGCGGCACCAGCATTTTCTTCAACCGCGACTTCCCAACGAGGGGCTCACTTGCAGTCGACAGTCTCGCAGTGCCATAGACTCAAACCTCAACCCTCCTTCGGCCGACCTCGATCCTGTTGCGCCGTTCAACTCCCCACCCAGCTTTTGTCCGATTTCAGACACCCTCGCGTGTTTATCAGCGAAGCACATCCCTCAAGATGCAGGCCCCCGTTGTTGTTATGAGTACGTTTTGCGCCCCACCTTGGCGGTTCCAGCTGGAGCTCAGCAAGCAAGAGAGCTCCCGTTTGATGGGCTATGAAGCTAAACTATAGCTATCTACAGACACCGGTAGCGGTGAGAGGCAGACTGGACGCAAGGCCCAGCTGTCTAACATCACCGCCGCCAAGATGTAAGCTTCCCCTCTGCAGCACTGCCGTTGTTGCGGGCCAGACCGTGCCACTCGTGACAAACAGACATCCTGACCGAACCCCTTGTATGTCAGTGTTGCCGATATTATTCGATCATGCCTGGGACCCAAGGCCATGCTGAAGATGCTGCTCGACCCCATGGGAGGAATCGTCCTTACCAACGACGGCCACGCCATCCTGCGCGAAATCGAGGTTTCTCACCCTGCCGCCAAGAGCATGATTGAGCTCAGCCGGACCCAGGACGAGGAGGTTGGCGACGGTACCACTACTGTCATCATTCTTGGTACGCATCATCTACACCTTTCGTTTGTGCAAGGAGAGAACGGAGCCCAAGATACTGACCATCACCCAAGCTGGTGAAATACTGGCACAGGCCATGCCCCAACTCGAGCGCAACATCCACCCCGTCGTCATCATCTCCGCCTTCAAGCGCGCCCTCGCCGACGCCCTGCAGATCATCGAAGACATCTCCATTCCGGTCGATGTGGAAGACGACAAGGCCATGTACGGCCTGATTTCCTCTTCCATTGGTACAAAGTTCGTCTCTCGGTGGTCGGAGCTCATGTGCAGCCTCGCTCTCAAGGCTGTGCGGACCGTTTCGTGGGAGGTTGGCAACGGCAAGACCGAGGTTGACATCAAGCGCTACGCTCGTGTAGAGAAGGTTCCTGGTGGTGAAATCGAGGACAGCAGGGTCCTAGACGGCGTCATGCTCAACAAGGACATTACACACCCCAAGATGAGGAGAAAGATTGAAAACCCCAGAATCGTCCTGCTCGACTGCCCGCTCGAGTACAAGAAAGGAGAGTCGCAGACCAACATTGAGATCTCCAAGGAGGAGGACTGGCAGCGGATATTGCAGATTGAGGAGGAGCAAGTCAAGGCCATGACCGACGCGATATTGGCTGTCAAGCCCGATCTTGTCATTACCGAAAAGGGCGTATCAGGTGTGTTTATCACTACTTTGGATTTGAGCGTGCTTAATAACAACAAAAGGCTAACGATTCCTAGACCTTGCGCAACACTACTTCGTGAAGGCCAACATCACAGCGCTGCGTCGTGTGCGCAAGACAGACAACAACAGAATTGCACGAGCAACCGGTGCGACGATTGTGAACCGGGTCGAGGACCTCCAGGAGTCTGACGTCGGCACCAAGTGCGGTCTCTTTGAGATTGAAAAGATTGGCGACGAGTACTTCAGCTTCCTGACCAAGTGCTCGGAGCCCAAGGCCTGCACAGTGCTGCTCCGTGGCCCCTCCAAGGATGTCCTCAACGAGGTTGAGCGGAATTTGCAGGATGCCATGGGCGTGGCACGCAATGTCATGTTCTCTCCTCGTCTGTCACCCGGTGGCGGTGCGACCGAGATGGCTGTGTCTGTCAAATTGAACGAGATGGCCAAGGGTGTGGAGGGTGTCCAACAATGGCCCTACAAGGCCGTGGCCGAGGCGCTCGAGGTCATTCCCCGTACGCTGATTCAAAACGCAGGCGCAAGCCCTGTGCGTGTCCTGACAGATCTCCGCGCCAAGCATGCCGAGGGCCTGAGCACATGGGGTATCAACGGTGACACGGGTTCACTGGCGGATATGAGAGAGTACGGTGTCTGGGAGCCCCAGGCGATCAAGCTGCAGAGCATGAAGACCGCTATTGAGGTATGTTCTTTCTCTGCTTTGCGACTGGTCTTAGATTTTCAGGGATTGTTGCTAACTTGGATTTGTCAGGCTGCTTGCTTGCTGCTGCGTGTCGACGACATTTGCAGTGCCAAGAAGGCACCGCCTGGTGTTGGTACTGGCGGCGGTGATGACTAAGGAGGAACTCTGCGATTAGATGAGATGCCTCTGAAAGGATGATGTGTTGACTTAATCATACCCTGTATTACCCATAGACGTTGGTCCAGGTAGAGAAAAGAAGAATGATACTTTGCGAGCGTGTTGCAGCTCGTTATGTCTTCCATAAATGGTACATCTTTTGGGTTTGCGCATGTGCCAACGTACCTTCTCAATCATCGTCATGAATGAGCAAACCTGGGATATCACCCGTGGCGGTAGCTGCTGGTCGCTGTGCCTCCCCTTCCTTGGGGTCGATTGCCATTTTGTCACTGCTATCATCCTGCTCCGTGTTCCTGACCGGTAGCGTGCGTGCCTTGACACCACCATGGTGAGGAACGGCGGCATCATCAGCCTGCTTGCCAGCTCCATTCTTTTTGCTCCCAACCGCCGCAGCCTTGGCCTTCTCCTTCCTCGCCTTCATCTTCTCCCTCTTTACACGATTCCGCTCCGTCTTTTTGCGATCCTCATCCTCGTGTTCCGTCTTTTTCACCTCAAACTCCCTTTGCTCCTCCTCGCGCTTGACCTCCTCGTCCATGATGCGCAGCCGCTCATACTCGCGCCGGCGCGCAGCCTTGTAGACATGGAACTCGCCTGAGCCCGCACCGGCCGAGGAACCCTGCACGTTGGTGACAATCTCTGGCGGGAGGGGCAGTCTGCGCTGGGCGGTGGACCCGGCAGTAGGGATGCGGATTTCTTGGTCGGGCCGAGCAAAGAGGCTCTCGAGGTGAGAGGCTTGTTGTGAGACGGGGTCGGTTGGGTTGCGGTTCTTGGGAGGCCGTTTGTGGCGCGGGTCGGCGGAGAGGGGGATCGATTCGGGGCCTGGCGCGGACATGTTGTTTGGAGGTTATCGGTGTGCTGTTGTATTGTTTTTGGTGTGCGAGGGTTTGAGCGGGTAGGTGGTTCGCTCTAGGGGTGTTGCATGGTGTGGATGTGAGGTAGGAGTGCCGTGGTGGATGAATCTCTTGGTGTGGATGATGGTGATGGTGGTGATGGGTGTCGGGTGGGTGGCTGTTTGCTACCCTGCCATGTACCCGTTCGTTATGTTATGCACGGCAGTGAGCGCGGAGGGAAAAGGCGCTTAGATAGGGATTGCTTATCAGCGGGCGCGGGTTATTGGCTGCATCAACACGTCAGCACGTGTCAAGCACGGGAAGACCCCTGCAAGTTACCTGCTGTGTCTTTTGTAAGTGCAGCGCTGTAAGTGGTGTAAACTAGCCGCGCGTGTATTGGCGCTGTGCAAGTACCTGAAGATCCGATCTTGATTGACAGCTCCTTGGTTCTTCTAACCGGGTCCAACTTGGTCAAACCAGTTGATCAGATGGAACTAAGTAAGCTGCGGAACCGAAGCGGGAGGCATTGATGACTTGTTTGTAACAATCGTCCGAGCAAAGATATCCCCAGGCCAAGCATCGATGTGGCGATGTGATGCTGGTCGGATCGATGGATGTTGAGTCACTTTGTGGCTGCTCCCTGTGCCTGCAAATGGGATCACTGCGATTTGCCGCGCTGGTGTTAAGCAATTACCAATCCGAATAGTCTGCTTGGAAGCTGCCAGAAGACACAGTCTACGTTCAACAGCACGCTGGTCTGACCAGGCAATCGCTTTATTTGGTGCAAGTTAGCGTACAGCACAGATACTCTTAGGCAGGTCCAGCAGGTCTTGGCCCAAACGCTGCAGCGCTCTCGCTGCCCCCCAGCGGCCCCAGCGGCCCCAGCGGAAAGCAACTGAGGGGACCCTGAGGCCCCACCCGGGGTACCGTAGAGGGGCGCCACCCTGGTTTGGAGGACTCGGAACCACACTTGCCTTTTCTCTACCTGCTGTACGCCCGCCTCCAACCTCCGACTTCTGACTTCTGACTCTACCGTATTATCGATTCTCAGTTGGGCGCTGTCCAGACAACCAACGCCACCACGAGCACACGCACCGCCAACGTCACCGCCGCCAATTGCCGCTGCCAATTGCCACTGCCCCTGCCACTGCCCCTGCCCCTGTCCTCTCGCACGCACGCATGCATCCGACCTGTTCAGCTAACGCACAACGTCCTGTCTGAGCCCGTGTGCCGTGGGCTTGCCTGTCCTCCTCGCCGACAACGCACCATCCTGCCGCTCTCCGCCCTCCTCCAGTCGTGCCGCCCGGGTTGGCGCATCTCTGGCTGTTGCCGCAGCCCTCCAATTCCATCTCGCTGCCTCTGTAGTCGCATGGCTCCTGGCACGCAACGCAAAGGGGTACTTGAACTTTACCTTTCCCCTCCAGCTTGCCTCTCTCCTTGCCCCTCATAACTCTCTCACACAAGGTTGGTGTGTAAGCTCTGAGTCTATTCTTGGACCAGAGAGCCGACTTGCCACAAGTTTGCCGACCAAGCAAGACACTGTTTCCCGGTCCAGTCTCACATCCTGCTGCCAAGCATCTTGTGACTCGGCTTGTGAAGACTGCAACACCACATATAACAGCGCTGTGCTGCTCCCTCCGCGGCCCGCCATCCTCTCGTCATATCTGCCCTTGTGCCGAAGAGCAAGCTGACCAGATATGGCAAAGCCTCGGCTCATCATTCTCATCAGACACGCCCAGTCTGAGGGCAATAGTAAGTTCTGCGTCTCCCTTGTCGAATCTCATGTGCCAGATCACGATCCCAAAGGATGGTTTGTTGACCACTTCTACTTTGCCTTGCGCCGCAGAAAACCGCGAGATCCACCAGACCATTCCTGACCACCGCGTCAAACTGACCAAAGATGGCTGGGACCAAGCCTACGATGCCGGTCGCCGACTCCGGAAGATGCTGAGGGCCGACGACACTCTCCATTTCTTCACCTCTCCCTACCGCCGGACCCGCGAAACCACCGAGGGTATACTCGCCACACTGACTTCAGACGAAGAGGAGCCGTCGCCCTTTAAGCGCAACAATATCAAGGTCTACGAGGAGCCGCGGCTGCGTGAACAAGATTTTGGCAACTTCCAGCCCTGCTCGGCCGAGATGGAGCGCATGTGGCAGGAGCGTGCCGATTACGGACATTTCTTCTACAGGATACCGAATGGCGAGAGTGCTGCCGATGCGTACGACCGCATCAGTGGTTTCAACGAGAGTCTCTGGAGGCAGTTTGGCGAAGACGACTTTGCTAGCGTCTGTGTTCTTGGTATGTTTCTCACATCACAATAGTATGGTGCTGTTACATGATACTGATGAGCGTTTCTTATTTTGAACAGTCACACACGGACTTATGTCTCGTGTGTTCCTCATGAAATGGTACCACTTCAGCGTCGAGTACTTTGAAGACCTTCGTAACATCAACCACTGCGAGTTCCTCATCATGACCAAGCAAGAGAATGCCAAATATGTGCTGGAAAATAAGCTGCGAACATGGTCCGAGCTACGAAGAGAACGGGCTCTCAAAAAGGAGAAGGACAAGGAAAGGGGCACGCCTACAAACAGAGATGCTAGCAAGCTGGACAAGGCGCTTACAGCTGCGCAATCGCCGATTGTTGCGCCCCGTCGCTGGGGTGGCTGCCCAGACGGCTGCAACCACGACAAGTCCTTCCGGATCCGCTCCACGTTGGCGGATCTTGTCAAGAGCGATGCCAGTGCAACTCCCGCGCACTTGAGCTCCTCAGCTTCTCCCTCGTCAGCGAATCCTCTGAGTGCGGCAAGCCTTTCCTCGTCTGGACTCGCCACGCCGCCCACCACGAACGGCTCGCCGACGCCGCCTTCGGGCCTGAGCGTACGCCGACATCAAGCGCGGCGTTTCCAGTCCGAAGATGAAGAAGACCATTCGTGCTGTTCCGGCCAGGAAGGCGAAATCAAAATGCGCACGCCCCAAATCGACGTGATCAAGGCGCGCGAAGAGATGGTATCGAGTCCAGATGGTACGCCCAGTTTCATCAGTGTTGATGACAGGTTACGGGCCCAAGACCATGTATCACCGCCTGTGCATGGCCTGAACGCACGCGGTCGGGACTTTGGCGGCTCGTACTCTGGGCAAAACTCGCGCGCCAACAGCGATGCAGACTCGTCTGAAGATGAGCGCACCCGGATGAAACGGCGACATGAGTTTTCGTCGTCTGGGCTCACGAAATTCGTATCAGTATCGACGGCGCAGACGATAGTAGCAGTGACCGCCCAGGATGCTGGTCTCCGGGTCCTCACGGACAAAGTAGATAACGTCCGCCTCGACAAGGATGACGGGGCCGGGTCCAGTAGGCTGAGCAAGCGCCACCATAGTACCATGGGTCGGATGGCCAACAGGCTTGGTGATTCTCCCATAAGCAGCAGCAGCAACGACGAATACGAACACGCAGATGACGAACGGGAAAAGGCAGGCGTCCAGGATGATGCAGAAGACCTTTCCGACATTGACACGGCAGAACGAGTAGACCGGAGCATCAAAGGCAGTGTCTACTGATGGATGAGAGAGTCTGCAAATGATAAAGTGACAAGTCCTCACGACTTTGGTCTGCGAGAAACGCACAGTGCTTGAAGGATCGAGAGCCAGCTTTGAAGCGTAAGGTAAATTTGTTGGGTCTTGAGAACGACAATCGAGATTGTCATTTTTGGAGACATACGCCTTGGGACGTTATTTTCATTGTACTCTTTCTTTTTTTGGGGGGGGGGGCGGTTTCTACTTTTGGTCATGGGCATTAATTGGGCATACTGATATGGGAGGAGATACCAGATTGATATTGCATACAGTACTGTATTATTTTGACGACATTCGATTTTTTGTTCTTCTTCACTGCCAAGAGTCTTGAGACAGTCGTGGTTACCAATGGTGATCAAGCGTGCAGTTCCACCAGCCAATGGGCGCAGTGAACGGCTACGGTTGAATTATGAAATACTATGTATCAAGATGCCTCCATTATTGGCTGGGCTTGTCTGGGGATTAGACTTTGTTTTTATGTATCGCGCTAGTGAAAGTGCACGGGATTGAGGGTGGTGAGCTATCGGGTAGGTAGATTGTCAGATATCAGCCATGGATATAACTCGGTCACTACAGAGACGGCGGTACATGGCAGCTGCTTCTTTCATTAAGCAGATCGTGCATGGATGCATTCACCATCCGAGAACCTGCGTGCACACACAAGACTCTCAACAACGGTAATCATACAAGCATGTTTTTCTTAATCGACTTGAGAGCCACAGGATCACATGTTCACGGCGTCGCGGAGTTACAGACTCCATTTTGGAAACCAGCAGATGTAGACACATGAGGTGTATCATTGGATAGTTTTTTTTTTAAAGGTCTGGCTTTTTTTTTCTTTTTCCCCTTCCCCTCTAGCAATGTTTCTGTGCGAGGGTGTGCGACTGTACGGATGGGGTTTGGAAGGTTTGGGAGGCATGGGATGATGATCGATTCTTCTACTTTGTCATCATTTTTGCTACCGGGTGGGACAAGCACATGGGAGGCGAAATCAAACAGATACGTCTTGTGGCACCTAGCGAGTAGAAGATATTGGTTGGATTGATTACTTTGGTTATTCGATCGATTGTGCGTACTGGTGAATGTATTTCATAACATGTGTTTTGTCGGTATACTGTGTTTAGAACTATGTGTGGATATGGTGGTGAAGGAAAGGAGGTTGTTGTACTTTGGTGATTGGTGGGTGTACTGTTTCAGGGTGTAATGGGAGATTTGGAATTCGAGTTTACCATTGGTATATGAGAATCTACACCAAAATATGTGAACGGGGTTCCTATAACCTCGATACCATGGAACAGTAAGAAGGGTTCAACAGTAGCGCACAAGTGTTTGATTTATTCGATTGATTGATTTGATGGATGGCAAGATCGATAGACATATACTAACCAGATCTATATAGACGCTTTGTATGGATGTATAGATCGGACCATGGATGGGATCATACTATGGGTATATATATGCCTTGCGACACGTTGTTGATGGATACTCTTTGCAGTACATGCAAGTACTTTGGTCTTCGTATGTGCGTGGTGGGTACAGTTTCAAGTGGGGTTCATGTTGATGTCGCTATGGCTACATGCTACATGATATAACGCTGAAAAGTAATGTCGATCGTCGGGGGAATAGAAGTAAACTTTCAGTTGGGACTTGATTCTGTAGTAGTTGCCCCAGTCTCTCCAGTCTTTCCAAGTTCCAGGTTTGGCAAGGACAAAACAAGAAGAAAAGATGGATGGACGGATGACTAGCAGGGGAGCCACCGAGGCCAAGCGAAGGGCAAAAGATCTGCGGTGGGTCCTTTGTTTTTCTTTGTCAAGTACAAGTACGTGCTGTAGGGGGACCGACCACCTGCGAACACGCACTTGGCAGACCTGATACGCAAATCGGTATTATACGTGTTTTGTATGTATGTATATATGTATGTATGTACGTGCTTTGCATGGTTGGATTTGGCAAGCGAGGATATGGAGATGGAAATGGAAATTGGAAATGGAGACACGAGGATCCAGCAGAGAAGTGGCGAGATCGATTCTGGGATCGCGATTGGAATGCGGGATCTTGGATCACTATGGACTGTAGGAACTCTGTAATTATATCCGGGATTTCTGTGAGAGAATGCAAAGGAGGAGGAGGAGGAGGAGGAGGAGGAGAATAGACTGACTGATGGTTAGATATGTAGACATGAATATGGATACGAATATGGTGATGACTGATCTCGTGAGGTACCCTCGACCCAATCTCGAGTTATCGACTAGTATTAGTGTGTAATGAGGTAGAATGCTTTTCGCCAATAGACTATTACACATTCGCCAGAACGGGAATGTCAACCGACCTCAAGACCCAAGTACTATCGCATAAAGCTCAACCAACCAAGCGCAACGCGTCTTTGCCTGGAACCACACCATATCAAACCAGGCAAGAATCGCGAAGCACAAAAAAACCACATCTATATACATGAAAAAATCAAAAAAAAAAACAAAAAAAAAATTCACACAAGATAATAATCTAATTTACTCAAACCCCAGGTGTCGAGACTCCATCACCGCCACCACATCACCACCAGCACCAACAACAACCAGGGTATAGGAAAAAAAAAAGATCTTCAAACGCCTAGACCAGTCCTGCAAGAAATGACTCCTTCTCAATCGAGTAAAAGAGCATCATAAAGCCACACTCCGAGCAACAGAGGGCGAATACTACACTAAGTAAATAATAGGACTAGTGCTGGAGCTAATTGCTTATAAACGAAACCTTCTTTTTCTGCCTTTGAACTTGTTCCTCTTGTTTTTTGTTGGCCCTCATGTATCTTCCTGCTGCTGCTGCTGCTGCTGCTACTGTTGATGCCGTCATGTCAAATAAGTAATATGTGAATCGATGGCAAAACGTTTCAGTGCTCGGTCGTCCATCGAGGCAGGGCCAGGGAGGAATAAAATAAGGCGGTGAGGGCAGAGTCAGGAGTAAGAAGACATGAAGATCAGTGAATATATATCCTCAGTCCAAACCAACCATCATTAACTACCTCTGGGCTGTTGTTAAATCCTGCACATGTTTACTTGGATATTCAACGGCATTTTAGTCATATTATAACAATCAAAGATTGTTGTGAACCACGTTCAGAGGACGACAATGTTCACATGAGAACCAACTAACCAGTTTGCCTACTTACAATACTTGTGTGCAGTGCGGTCAAGTCTTGTTTATGTTTATGCTTATGCCCTTTGCTTTTGGTTTTTGCAATTGGCTTCAGAAGACCTCGTGACAGGTGTCTGGTCAAATACTGTATAGATTTCTCGCAGTACGGTCCCACAAGAAGTGCCGAACAAGAAGCAATCCACAACCCCCATCACCCCTGAAAATAAAAACACAAGTCTGGCATGACACAAGCATGACAGGAATGATGGAGAATAAAGTTTTCGTCTTCTTCTTTCGTCTCTTGATTACGTAGGTCGGTGGGCGTCCGTACCTCGGTCTGGGTTTGCCGAACTTGGGGGGGAAAAAGAAGAAAAAGAAGGGTCTGTCAGGACTCGTGGCATACTTTACCCGACCGCTTGACGAGTAGGTAGTAGATAGGCTAGGATCCGCTTTCTTTGAGCATGTTTCTCTTCTCTTCCAGTGTCCGGCCAGGGCTGCGATATCGTACGAGGTTCGCGAGAAGAAGAAGGAAGCACAAGAAAAAAAAATCACTGCAGGCTTTTCTTGGTCTGGTCTGACCTGACCTAACCTGGTCAGTGGTAACAGACTGGCAACTTCCAGACCCAACTGATCCAGCAGCGGATCCGGCAGGTTTTCCACCTCGCCTCCAAAAATGGCGCGGCGTTTTCGTCGCGATCGTGGGAAACGAAGGATCAGATTGACGAGATTTTGATCAATAAGTGGAGGATTATTAGGCATACATACAATATACTACCAGGTTTCCTTCTTTGTACGGTATGAATGCAGCGAAGTTGGTTTGGCACAGACGAGAAAAGGAGCGAGACGACAAAACTGACAGATCAACAAGCGAGGATGGAATGGTCAGTGTTAAGTATTGTATCCATAGAGTTTTGCAGCAAAAGTTTGAAGTAGATATTCACACGGTGAGTAAAGTGACTGGAAAGTGAACGGCAGGGTAAGGGTAAGGGTAAGGGTAAGGGTAAGGGTTTGTATCAAGGGATTTGCTTGCTTGGGCGAAGCTCGACTTTTCGGGATTTGCTTGCTAGGAGCCCAAAAAAACCAAAACCAAAAGAAAAACCCTAGCACATAGTAAACAAAACCGATGCAGGGTGTGGTGGGTCGATTGCTATACTGTGGTGCGGACCAAAGAAAAGAAATGTGGATGTTCCAGAATCCATCCATCACTCAGTCCCAGGTACCCCAGCACTTGCTTGACCTTGGGGGCATGTCGGCGTTAAGCGTGTCTTGTTCCTCAGCCACCCACACGACATTTGGGCGTTGATCAGCACGCAAAGGAAAAAGCGAGTCAAGAAACTGGGACTCTCACACGCTCACGTGCCACGTATGTGCTTACAATGCCTTTGTCCTTTGTATTTGCCTCCTTGCAAGCCTCACCAGCCTCACCAGCCGCCAAAGCCTTACAAAAGCCTCTCCAAACAGAAAATAAGAACTCTATTCCATCATGCCAGCCACAATCCGTGAAACCTGCATTATTAAATTTGTCAGTGCCAATCTGGTGGCGGGCGCTAGAGAGAATGCCATGTTGGAAAAGAAGGGAAAGAGAGCCTTGCTCGCTTCGCATGTCTCGGGAAGTACCTTGCACCGCTTGTCTGGCGTTGCCAGGTACTTACCAGAGAAGAGGGAACGTACCTGTCACGGCAGTACAGTATGCCAGAGGTACTTGCGAATCCGCAAAGGTTTAGGTCGTCGGCATAATCCGTGACGTGCGTCACCGACGTCATCCCGCAACGTGTACACGGTGCGATATTCTAGGCCAGCTTTGGCCTTTGCCTCTCCCTTTGCACGGCTGATTGAACCCCCAAGACACTGACGCCAGGCCACTGCAGAGCTGGCAGATGGCATTCTGAGACTGCTATTTGGGTCCCATGGTGAGATTGCAAAGCTGGTCCATCCCGTCCACCACCAGCAGGTGGCTACCCCTGGCGAAAAAAGCCAGGCCCAGTTGGCGGGCGAGCAAAGTGGCATGTTTTCAATGCCCTGCTGGGATTATGCACCTGGGCATGGAGCCAGCAAATGGCCCCGCTGTTTGCTTCAACCAGCTAGCGCGCGCAAGGTCTAGCGGGTGGGTTTTGCTGCCAATCCGTTGCCAGTTGCTGAGGATCGATTTGCCCTTGCTTTCCTGTCCTCTTGCTGGCCTGCCTGTGCTTGGCGCTGGGGTGGCTTGCTTGTGCCTCGACTTTCCCTGTCCGATAGGGTGTTGAGAGGTCGGTTTACGGTGCGGCAGTGGATGCTACCAGAGCTACCACTCCGTATAGCCCAGTAGGTCCGTCTCGTGTCGCAAGCCTTTGCTGGGTGTGATCTGGGAAGGCGTTCAATGCACCCAGGTTGGGAGTCGACTGTTTTGGGCGCGGAGAGGGCGGTGAGGCCCTTTGGCGCGCGACACACGACAAGCAGCAAGCGGCATAGTCCGCTGTGGCAGAGAGAGGCTCAATGGGCAATTTCTGCAAATCTCTGCGTCCTGGGATGCATCTTGCGCGTTGGGCATTGTGGTTCGGTTCGCTTGCTCGGCTCGTTGGCGAGTGAGTGGATTGCGATCGTGCCTTTTGGGTCGAGTGGACGAGCAGGCCGAGGCCGACCTGGAGTCGGAGCAGCAGGGGGGTCGAGACACTTTGGGAAGGGCTGGCTTTGGAGGGTCGATGCAAAGTCCAGGACTCGCTTGCTCGCTCAGGGGGCCTTGGGTTGGCGAAGCGGCGGGGCCCTCTGGCCCCTTGCCCAGCAGCAGCGCATCTACGCTCCAAAACCTGGAATCACCCGTCCAGCAAGGGCCAACAGGGCCCACAGAGCCCCCCTGCTCAGGGCTGCGGAGACCACTCGAACAGGCTTGCCGCCATAAGCCCACAGCCGGACACACTGAACCCAGTGCATTTGCATGCTGCCAGCCCTACAGTACTGTACTATGTAAAACAGTCCACTACAGCAACAAGTACTACATAGTAGAAGTAAATTTCCACCTCCACCACACCACCACTACCACCACCACCACCCCCCAAAGTGCCGTGTCGCTTGGGCTCGCCAGAAATGAGGCGTGCCGCCCATCGCCATCGCGCGACGGCGGCGGCGGCGGCGGCGAGAACGATCGATAACGATCCCTGACCCGCGTCATGTCCTCGACCTGCATGCCGATTGCGATGCTATGGGTGGTCCGCCCTGTCGCCTCTGTCCTCTGTTCGCAGAGTGCGCGAATGGGCGAGTCCAGGCCACAAACGAGGTGCTGTGGTGCTGTAGTGCTGTGGTGCACTGTCCGCTTTGCCCATTACGCCGCTGTAACGCGCTGTAGAACCAGGCCAGCCAGGCTTGTGGTTGGGTGTGCAGGCGCTGCACTGCGGTTCCTGGGTACCGGTAAGCCTAGCCTCTACAGCAGGACACAACCGCTGGGGAACGGGCAAGTCAGCAGCCTGGCAGCGCGCGGGGTGGCGTCTGCTCGGCTATGCGCTCTTACATAGCAGCGCTGGATTGGGGGCCTGCTACGTCATGGCTCGCTGGGCCCTGAAGCACGCTGCACCTCGCACCTTGGACCTCGCACCTTGGACCTCGCACCTTGCACCTGGCACCTGGCACCTTGCACACTGCACCACTGCACCACCGCTCCTTGACGACCTGACGAAACCAAAGCCTCCTCTCAAAACCACCGGGCGCGTACCTGCCTGTTTGTCCTCACCACGACCACGCCTGCCCCCTTCTGCGACTTGGCCCTGTCTGCCTCAGCCTCCGCTCTCGGCTGCCCTCGTTGCACCTCTGCATTGATCTCCGTGCTCTACTTCTTTCGCACCTCAACGCCCTCACGCCCGAGCCAGCGACGCAGAAAGACGGCCGCGCATCATCTCAAGCAGCATCAAGTCTGGTCGGCTCGCTCACCCAGCCTGCCAACCTGTCGCTCACCCGCCACAGCCAGTCCCGTCCACTTCGGGGCAGCTGCCTGTCCTTGCTCCAGACCCTCACGCCCCGTTCTCGACCACCCGCCGCCAGTCTTGCCAGGCTTGATAATTCTCTTCTCCTCCTCCTCCTTCTTCTTCTCCTCCTTCTTTCTTTCCTGTAATTCCCTCTGGCCTTTTCGTTTGTTCGCGCGCCAAGACCCCCGCCGACATTCGAGTCCTCCGTTGGCCCGCCGCCCGCCGCGCGAATCCAACCTCTGACCTCATCTCAAACGGGCCCGCCAGCTTACGCGACACCTGGACCTTGGCCGCCGTGGTAATTCCTCGCAGGCTCTCTCGCCAGACAGCACCGCCTCTCTAACCAGTTGCGACCACTCTATCGACCTTTGCAGGCGTCTCGGATGGAATTGCGCGAATGAGGCATGCCAGGGTCGAAATCAAGCGCAGAGACCGCGGAGGGCACGCCCAGCACGCGCCAGTCACTTGAATCCCGCGCTGCCCCGCCAGCGGCAGCAGCAGCAGCAGCGACGACAACCACGACGAAACCAACGACGACGACGACCACCACCACCACCTCCTCCTCCAAGAACCAGAGCTCCGGGTCGCGTCACCAACAGCCACGATCGTCTCCCAGGATTCCCGCCTCGCCAAAGGCCCAGAGAAATGCGACGACCCCCATGGCCCAAGGCTCGAGCCCCCCAGGCGCGAGCCTGTCATCCCTCCAGCAGCAGAGAATCCTCTCCATTTCCAAGAGCATGCCCGAGCCTGACTCGGCAATCGACGAGATCATAGCAGGCACGACAGCTACTCACGCGCTCGCCACTGACCGGTCCGTGCCGCCACAAGGCGCTGGCAGCCAGGAAGCCAGCAATCAGCAGAGCGCTGCCGCCAAGGGCCCAATAGACCCAGCCAACCAGCTGAGTCAATATCGCGAACAGCTGGCAAAAGATATGCAGCGCCAGGGTCTCGCTGCCAAAAACCCTTCCTCATCGCCAGCTACGCACACCAAGAGAGTCTCTCCCATACTGGAGGAGTCTATTGCCGGGTCGCCGGGTCACATCGTCTCAGGACCAGCTACTGCCTCGACCAATGTCTCTACCGAGTCTGGCCACACAATCCGTGGAGGCGTTACTCCAGGCTTGGTTCCCAGAACGCCTTCCTATCCCTTTCCGCGAGTGACTACGCCCGGCTACCAGCCCTCGCCGATGCACAGGCCCTTTACCACCTTGTCGCCAACAGGCAAGGCGCCTGACTCCCCCCTGTCTACCGCCAACACTGCGACATATGGCAACTCGCGGGCGCAGGATCAGATGCTATCGAACCCGTCGACTCCAGCGTCGGCCGCGTCCTTTTTGCCATCTGGCGTAGCCTACTCGCCGCAACCCGAAATCACGCCGGACATTCCAACCCCCAATCTCTACGACTTGTCCCTCATGTTGACCTCGGAACCAGGTTTGGATGCGTGGTGGAGGACGGTCGTGCATATCATGACCGCCTACTATAGGGCAGAAAGGCTGACCCTTTCTGTTCCCGCCGACTCGACAGATTTGGAAAACATTCCCTGGGGCCAAAAAGCGACTTACAATGCCCGCCAGGAAGACAATTTCAGCATGGAATACATGGCCATGAGCAGCAGTGCCATTCCCAGCACCAAGGGCGACTTTTCGGGCACACCATCGACCCCTGGCCTCGACGCGTTTCGATTGCAGGTGCCTCTCCGGCCCAAGCTACCGACGCGACATTCATTCGGCTCATACGAGGAGGAAAAGCAGAAGAAGACGGCAGAAAAATTCAAGGCCCCA
Organism: Coniella lustricola; assembly: GCA_003019895.1. Lineage (NCBI taxonomy): Eukaryota > Fungi > Ascomycota > Sordariomycetes > Diaporthales > Schizoparmaceae > Coniella > Coniella lustricola. The sequence goes on along the minus strand of KZ678463.1, from coordinate 87,517 downwards.
GCAGCCGCTGCTGCTGCTGCCGTCGCCTCCTCCAAGAGACCAGGCCTTTTCACACGAAGCCAGAGCTTCTTCCCTGTCACACCACACTCTGAGCGCCCCCGACCAGACGATGTACTGCACATGGGCCTCAATCAGCAGGCCCTGGCCGAGCACGATGCAGAAGAGCCCAAGGATATCGAGAACTGGCCAGTCCCAGCACCCGAGCGGGAAAACACTGGCAGGATGTTTGAATTGCTTCAAGCTCTGGACTACGAAGCCGACCCCCTCATTGATCACCACGGTGTGGCCAAGGTCCTGGAACGCGGACGAGTGATAGCATTGACTCGCAGCTACCCATACCTTGAGGAGAGCGCACCATCCAAATCCTCAGACACCAAAGTGGCAGGCCGCAATCCTTCGCCAGAAGGCTCCAAGAAGAAGGGCAAAAAGTTCCGGCCTGAAGCATCTGCGAAGCTTTCGAGCATTCTCAGCTCGGCGCAATCGATGAAGATGCATTCGCACGAGCGCAGGACTGGCCAACAGAATATTGACCAGATGATCTCTGAAGGCGAACCTCGTCGACCGCCGACCCCGACTTATGAAGAATTCGAGCAAGCGCCGCCTTCGCCGTGGTCACAATCGCCTGCCCCATCCCCAGCCATCCGAGCTGAGCAAAAAGAGAACCCGTTCTTTTCCAGCAGTACAGTCGATGAATCGTGCTTCGACCCTACGACAGGCACTCCCGATTACGCAACAATGGGGCCGCCGGAGGCGATTGGGATGGACAACGCATGGACGGTATTGCATATACCGCTTAGACATCCGCTACTGTCCAAAGTCTCAAACGGGTTCAAGCTCGATCCGAAAGTTATGGAACAGAAATCTTCACGGTTTGGTAAGCCTGATTCGGCTGAAAGCGGCGCGTTCCTCGAGCGCGAAAATCTACGAGAGGAGAAGCCCATGCCCATCGCCATCTTGTCGATACTAAGCTCCACCATTCCATATCCATCCAATCTCCGTTACTCTCTCGAGCATTTGGCACCACACCTCGCCACTTCTCTCTCGCTCTGCCGCCATTACAGCACCCTCGAGTCTGAAGTGACTCGAATGCACCGCAGGAAACCACGCATCTCTGGGTTTGGAGCTGTGGACGCAGATGGACGACCCATTGCGGACCCTGCGATTCTCCAATATTCTTCTGAAGACGTGCAGGACCATTCTTTGGCCGGTAGTCTCACGAGCCCTAGTGAGTACTCTGTTCAGTCACGAAGTGCTGCAGGCACACCAGGTGGTACTCCAGGCTGGGAAATGAGTGGATTTGGTGTCCATGTCGACAAGCGACCTGCGATCGCTGGCACAGTCCCTGCACCAGCTGCAGCAGCTGGTGACAGCTACTTTACGACTAAGACCAAAGCTCCAGCCAAGCCCGAGGCTTCCTCTACAGCGCAACAGCGGCCCAGAAGGGGTTCCAAGGACAGTCCATCATCAGACAAGCGTTCATCACTTAGGCTGTATGAGCTGCTAGATTCTGACAATTATAGTGGCGAGGCCATTGACTCGGAAGCTGTGGAGGACACTTCTGGCAAGGCATTTGCAGAGGAACCCTCTTCTACCTCAGTGCAGAGGAAGGGTGCCAGCAGAGAGCAGTCAGACATCAAGGAGGATCGGGCTGCCGAGATCCGAAGTGTATCCAAACTTGAGAATATGCATCGACACAGAAAGCTTCATTCACATGGAGGAGACTTTGCAACAACTTTTCAATCTTTGCCTCCAGGTGCCAGCATTCCCACAGGGCCCCCTCAGCCAAGAGGTGACACAACCATTACTCATCCACCTGAGATGGCTTGGCCGACAGACAGATTAAAAGATCTCATTCTCGACTCCCTTCCCGCACAACTGTTTGTTGCCACTGTTCCAGCAGGTGGGATTGTATGGGTGAATAGTCGATACATTGCCTACCGCGGCCAGACGCTGGCTGAACTCTACGCGGATCCTCACGCAAGCATTCACCCTGACGACCGAGGGGCATACCTGAGCGATTGGGGTCGCGCTGTTAGAACTGGCGAAGACTTCCAGATGACGGTGCGCATTCGACGATTCGACGGAGCATACCGTTGCTTCTCGGCGAGGGTGGTTGCTTGCCGGAACAGACGCAATGTGGGTATTTCTCGTTTGCTTCTCTTGTTACCCATTGTTCGGCATTTTTCTCCTTCCATTCCCCCAAAAAGACTTTGTCTTCATCTGCTTCATCTCCCACGGTCAACCATACTGACAGGATGCAGGAAATCGTATACTATCTGGGTAGCTACACGGATATACATGAGCAGACCATGGCGGAGCTCAAGGTTGTCCGACAGCAGGAAATTGAGGCATCTGAAGCGAAGCATAGACTACTGGCCAATCTGATACCCCAAATCATCTTTACGGCAACCGAGGACGAAGGCATCACATTTTCCAACGAGCAGTGGCTGTCGTACACCGGTCAAAGCGAAGAAGACGCTCTGGGCCTGGGATTCATGGACTATGTCCATCCAGACGACCTGGCAAGATGTCAGATTCCATCTGGCCAACACCCGCCAGCGACGCCAGCCGGCGATTCCGAAGCCAAGAGGCTCTCGCTACACTCTGACAGTCCCAAGAAGATCCCTCACCACGCCCTCTCGCGGAACAATAGCTCCAGCAGCGAGTCTATATACGGATTGCCTGCTGCAAATTTGACCGAATTGGCCCGAGCCGGTGTAGTCAAGATTGGCCGAGACAGCAGCGGTCGCTTGACGTATACTACTGAGATACGTCTTCGATCCCGGGCTGGCGAATACCGCTGGCATTTAGTACGCTGTGTCGAGATCGAGAACACGGGACTTGACAACGGCGTGAGCTCCTACTTTGGCTCGGCGACGGATATCAATGACCACAAGCTGCTGGAAGCTAAACTCAAGGAAGCCATGGAGTCCAAGAGTCGCTTCTTGAGTAACATGAGCCATGAAATCAGAACGCCTCTGATCGGTATCTCGGGCATGGTTAGCTTCCTCCAAGATACAAAACTCAATGAGGAGCAGCGTGACTACACCAATACCATCCAGACTAGTGCCAACAGTCTGCTGATGATTATCAATGACATCTTGGACCTTTCCAAGGTTGATGCAGGCATGATGAAGCTGAACCACGAATGGTTCCATACACGTGCCTTGATTGAAGATGTCAATGAACTCGGTATGTCACCTTCTCACTCAGAACATTTCTTTTATGGAGTAAGCACACTAGGGAACTGGACAAAGGCTAACACGAAAATGATTTTCACATTGCAGTGTCTGCAATGGCCATTGCTAGAAGACTTGAACTCAATTACATTGTCGACGAAGATGTGCCAACATATGTCAAAGGCGACAGAGTCAGAATTCGACAGGTTCTGCTTAACGTAATCGGAAACGCCATCAAATTCACCGACACGGGAGAAGTCTTCAGCCGATGCACGGTCAAGCGAGGCGCACCCGGTCTGGAGCAGAACCAAGTGATGCTGGAGTTTGCAGTGATTGACACTGGTAGGGGCTTTACTGAAGAAGAGAGGAAGCTCATCTTCAAGCCATTCAGTCAGATCGACGGCAGCAGCACGCGAGCTCATGGAGGCAGCGGCCTTGGCCTCGTCATTTCGCGACAACTTGTTGAACTACATGGTGGGATGATGGAAGGTACCGCAGTGCTCGGAAAAGGTGCAACTTTTACCTTTACGGCCAAATTCGGACTTCCCACGGACGAGGACCACCCTGCAGCGCCAGCTTCACCTCTCGTCGTCGCCACGCCTGCCACCATCGAAGAGATCCCAACCCAGCCTTTTAGACAATTGTCGCTCAAGCCTCGCAGCTTGAACTCCTTCTCGACCATGAGTCCCGGCAATGCTACGCACGGCTCGCCGACGGTTGCTTCTAGCGGCAGCTCAAACCCGTCGATTACGTCCACAGGAACGCGCCTCAGCGACAGGTCATCCTTTTCATCGGTAAATGTCGGTCTGGCACGATTTAGTGAAGCTGCCAGGGCTAGCGGCCAAGACCTTTCACAGATGAAGCTGGAGATGCCATCGGGTCGGAACTCACCAGGGCGCACCGCAACAGACGCGCAAAGAGAGCAAATCGCCGAAGCCCGTGGGCTACATCCACCTATGTTTTCCATTCTGGTCATCTGCCCGCAGAAATACAGTTGCGAGGCAACGACGCGACACATTGAGATGACGCTGCCAAAAGATGTACCTCATCAGATCACAGCTCTGCATAGTGCTGAAGAAGCCGAGGCACTCATCGGCCGAAATGATCCCGTCATCTTCACCCACATCATCATCAACCTGTTTTCTGTTGAGGAGATTATCCACTTGCTGCACCGAATCAACAATTCGACCACTGCCAGTCAGACATCGGTGATACTCCTGTCTGACTCAATTCAGCGTCAGGACTTGACAAGACTTGTGGCCGACACACAAGATGAAGAATTGATTTCTGACGGCAAGCTCAAATACGTCTACAAGCCGGTCAAGCCGTCTCGTCTGGCCGTCATTTTCGATCCTACACACGAAGGCGATGCCAGTGTCGACAGGAACCGGTCCACCGCACAGCAGCTCGTCGAAGACCAAAAGAAGAGCTACCAAGAGGTGGAGAAGCGCATGGGCAACAAAGGCTACCAGGTGCTTCTTGTTGAAGACAATCCAGTGAACCAAAAGGTTCTCAAAAAGTATCTGGCCAAAGTGGGTGTTGCTGTTGATTTGGCAATGGATGGCGAAGAGTGCACAAACAAGGTCTTTTCGCACCCCCATGGGTTCTACTCATTGATCTTGGTAAGTCAAGTCTTAGGTGAAACCCCAACACCGTCTTGGTATATGTGGAAGACCAAACTAACCTGTGCCATTAGTGCGACTTACACATGCCTCGCAAAGACGGCTATCAGGCCTGCAGAGAGATACGGGAATGGGAGAATAAGAACAAGTTCAAGGCGCTGCCCATCATTGCTCTCTCGGCCAATGTCATGTCCGACGTGCAGGAAAAGTGTGTCGAGGCTGGGTTCAGCGACTACGTCACCAAGCCTGTCGACTTCATCAACTTGTCGACTGCACTTTCCAAGTTCTTCTAAACCAGCTGGGGGAAGATGAAGATGCCATGCTCTACCTGCATTCGTTTTTCTCTTTTCCCCCCTTCCAACACATCTTGTTGACGACCTTCTATCCGACAACACTTGAAGCAGAGTAACTAGCAAGAAAAAGTACACGAAAGAGAAAATCAACGACAGATTCTCGCTTGCATAGCGGCGGCGTTTATACCCCATTTTTCCTCCGTTTCTTACTTTGCAACACCGCGCCTCATAAACAACGCGAACTGGTAATGACTGCAATGAGGGTTGTTTTGTTTTTGAAATTCCGAAACTTTTATTCTGAATTTGGGTTATCTTCTCTTCTGCTTCTGCCGCTTTATACCTCAATGTACAATAGCTGTATGCCACTTTAACGTTCCTCACTACGTTTGTTCTTTGTTCCTAGCAATATTTTTCGGTTTGGTTCGGTAAAGCAGCCACTATGGCTTCTTCTAGGGAGTCTTAAAAGGGCAAGGAACAGGAAGGAACAGGATGAAAATATCAAATACACATTATTTTGTTTTTATCCTATTATTAAACTCCTTTTTTTCCTTTCTGAATGAATGCTCATTTCAACTACTGGGATGCTTTTTCTTGTGCGTGAGGCGTGTATGGACGGTTGTTAGAAAGAATAAGGCCGTTTGTGTTTACTTGTAGTGCCTGATTGATTGTGTTTCTTGGTCTCATCTACTTCCATTTCCATTTTTCATGATTCTGTTGACCTCTTTTCTTGCGGAATTCTCTTACAATGTTGGGATCAATGTTTGTCTCTTGTCACTTGAATGTTGTGGATCAGACTTGAAGGAACGGGATTTGCGTGGGCAATGAAGACTTTGAACATCGAACACAGTAATGACTACTTATGCTACACCACCAAAGAGATGGGCTGGCTGGCTGGTAAAAAGAGTCGATTGGTATTGGGGCATGGCAGGACTTGGTCGTGGGTTTCTTTTCTTTTCTTTTCCTTTTGTGCTTTTATTTCTTCTTGTTTGTTTTTGTGGAGAAGCTGAGGGGTGTTTGTATAATGTCCAGGGCAAAGAAATAAGCAAACGAGCAAAGTCAATGAGAAGGAGCACAAGCTAATGTGTAGAATAACCAGAGGGTTCAGATCATGTTTCCAAGTGCTCAATATATATATACGACGTGGTATACCTACCTACGTAGACTGACTTACTGACATCCATTCCTCTTGTACCTGCTTCTCGTCCTAAGCCTATTTTGAAAAAAAAAAAAAGGGGATTGATCATCCCGTAGCCACCGTGCAAGTGGAACGGCATTTCCAGGTGCTAACTAGTGTGGGTGTCTGATAATTCCATACTGGTTCAGTGTCATATTGATTGGGTCGGCGGGATAGACGGTCTGGAGGTAACGGTATTGGAAAATGCAAACATCGATGCGGTATGATGGCCATATTGGTCATCTTCCATGGCTTTTGGGCTACATATGGTCCTTTTCAAGGAAGAAAAAAGAAGAAGAAAGAAAAAGAAAAAGAAACACAAAAAAGAAAATCCAGCTTCTACATCCATCCTTGACAACCATTTCTGCTCCGTACCACGCAATGTCTCGATCTTGGCTATACCATGAGAAGCGATGCTCAAGATCATTACCCCTGCACTACAACACAACAAAGTACAGTCTCACACTGCAAACATAGCCGACTCTGTCGAAAACAGCGAGCCCTCACTCACTGCCCCTGCTCAGCCCGCCGCAGCCCCAGCTTGGACGCCTTCAGCCGCGGATACACACCCACAACCACGAGGGCAACGGCCACCGCAACCGCCCAGGTCGGGATCCCCAACACATTCACATTAAACGCCGTGTCCGGCGCCGTGACCACGGTCGCGAGCAGCAGCACCAGCACAACACCATACCCACTCGCGCGGTGATACTTCCACAGCGCCTTGCCGCGCTGCTCGGCATCCTCCTCCTCCTCCTCCTCACTACCACCACTACCGCCGCTGCCAAAGCGCAAGACATGGCGTCCCAGCCACCCTGGCGCAACCCACATGAGCAAGCCAACGATATACTGCAGCAGCAGCACAATACTCGTAATCACGCCGAGGTATCCGTGGACGCTGTGGAAGTGACTGCCGGGCCCCTGGGAGAACTTGTTGGCTTCGATGATGGCAACGCCGGCGAGGAGGACGGTGAAGGAGAGGGCGTTGAGGGTTGCGTGGAGGCGGGCGCCGGTTGCTTTGGAGGTTGGCGACTCGGCGTGCGTGGGTTGCAGGATGAGGATTGCTTGGATGACGAGGAGGATGCCGAGCGATTGGAGGAGTGGGTGTGGCGAGAACAAGGGGATCAGAGGTGGGTGGCTGAGGACGGCGGCCCAGACGAGGATGAGAAGGAGGAGGGCGCCGACCTGAGCGAGCCAGGCGGTTCCTGTTGTGAGTGGGTTGTTGTGTTAGTGTGTTGACCGAGATGTGAGATGGAAAGTGATGATGATGATGATGATGATGATGATGATGATGATGATGATGATGACATGCTTCTTCAGCTTCAACAGAGCGTTGTGCACAGCACATGGAAATGAAGAAAAGGTGCCCTACCGCTGATCAAGTTCTTGAATATCGACTCATGAGGCCGTTGGGTGACGTCTCCCGGCTCGCCGAGCAGAGGTTGCGTCTCGGCGGCGCGGTTGAGCTCATTGGGTTGTCGCTCTGGTATGCCCGTGGCTGAAGCCATCATTCCGCCGTTGCAGTTGCAGTATGTCGTCAAGACGGACTGGACGACGTCTTGGGAGCTCTCTCGGCGCGATTCGAAACTGTATCGTGGGGGTCCGTAGAGCTGGGCCAAAGCCGAGGAATCCGTGCGGCTGATGCAAGGCGATGCACGAGCTGCAGTTGGGCAGTGAGTGGATGGTCGAGGCTCGGAGCTATCGGCGTGGCCACTCCTCACGCAGCACCGGACAGCTTTGCGTGCTTGAGAGGTTGGCGTGCGTGAGACGAGTGCGCTGGGTGAGACAGCACGGGTGCAGCGTGGTCCGCCAGAGAATCAATCCCGGGATATCTCACAGGAGGCGGCAGAGTATGACAAGAGAAAAAGGTGCCAAAACACCGAAACCAGTCGCAGGACACAGCGAGAATGATTGCGAGGCCCTTTTCTGCCCGTGTGGCTGATTGTGTTGGCTTGCAAACACCCCCAAGCCACTGTCTCACTCTCTCACACAAGAATTAATGATGACGATGACGACAATGATATTGTTGTGGGCATCCGATGTCGATTTCTTTTCTCGTGGTACGGGAGCATACACACTGTACACACGCAAAACTGCTTGCAGGCGGGGAAAAGAAAGTAAGCGGGTGGTGGTGTTTTGTTGCGGGACTCCAAAACACATGTACACATGTGAGAAAAGAATTGAGGAGAGGACCAAGGCTTGCTTCCTGCTCTTGTGGATCCTGCGCTTTGTTACTTATATTCATGGGAGCGCAGTCAATTCCCACGGCCTCTTGCGTGCTTGCCAGCTCCTGTTTTCCCTGCTTCTTCTTCTTGTTCTTCTTCTTCTCCTCCTCCTCCTCCTCCTCCTTGGCCAGATCGGAAACCAAATCTGCACATACATGCATGGCATGCACACCTACTTCCTACACCCAGATAGGCAATGCCACCGCCTGCATGGTGACAACAGCAAGGATCTGCGGTCAAGTTTGCGTCGATGCCATGCCGTCCGATCGACAGATATATAGATGGCTGGATGGATCATGAGCTCTCTCTCTCTCTCTCTCTCTCTCTCTCCCTTTCTCTCTCTCGCTCGCTCGCTCTCATATGCGTCGCCTGCTCCATCAGCTCGGTCACCAACCTCTCGCAGCAAAAAGAATGCGCGCGCGGGGGGGGAAAAAAAAGAAAAGAAAAGAAAAAATTGGAGAGTGCGTCCGGCGTTGGAAGGGAAAAAAGGTGGGTGATCGCATGCATATCCCGCATCGAACATGGGGCAGTTTTGACGACCTGATGAGCCAATGATGGCTGCTTGCAAGGTAAGCACAGCAGCAGCAAGGATCGGGCCAGGGCTTATGTAGAGTCTAGGTGTATAACAAGGACTCGATCCTCGGCCATGCTGGGAGGGTTGGGCCAGAGTCTGAGTCTGCCCTGTGTCAGTGTATGCCATCTGCCTTGTGCCATCTGACATGTCTATCTGTTCATTTGTCCCATCAAGTACAGAGCCAGAGATGGGTTCCAAACCGACAAGAACTGGCTGCATTGCTGCTCGAGTCCAACAGCGATCCCAGGCGATTGGTGACGCCAACCGGCGGCAGTGCTGAAAACACCAGCCAGGGCTGTTGCACACTCCACAACAACAATCCAATGGGATCGAGTCAGTTGATGTTTGACGGGCAGCTTGCCCCTTCACGAGTTCCGCAACCCTTACTCAACAACAGCTGTACCTAATCAGCCGGCAGTAGAGATGGAGGGGGGGGGGGGAAACGGCCAAGACACCGCACAACAGGACAAGACAGCACAAGACAGCACGCTCGAGGCCAGGCCAAGGACGCGACCGGCTCGGCGTCGGCCGCCTCCGGGCCCGGAGCTGGGGGCGGGCCTGGCAGGCCCAGCATTACTCGATACATAGCTGTCATGGCACCCGTGGTTCTCCGTATCGCAGCCGACGGCTCGCATCACAGCGACAACTTCTCGTCTTCCTTCTCGCTCTCACTCTCGTGTCTTGTGGTGTTTCCGTGTGTCCTTGCTTGCCCACAGCGTAGGAGCGTGTTTTATTTTAGCTTGCAACTCATCGTCCACCTTCCATTGCTCGCTTCTCATTCATCGCCTGGATTACCGAGCCAAGCGTCGACTCAAGACCCTCAAGACCCTCCAGACTTCCCAACATGGCAGAGGACCTCGGCTACCAGCTGCAACATGTCGCAGCGACTGTCGTGGCCGCAGAGGACATTGACAGCACCTTTCGCTCCAATTATATAGGTGAGTTGGCCTGGGCGTCGCCGTTCCCGTTGTCGAGACCAGCCGGCACCCGGTCATGGCAGCCCAACTCCCATGTGAGCGAGGAAATACAGGCCAAGTGGCTGTGCATCTGTACCAAGCGAACGGCCAGACTCACACAATCACAACCAACAGACCTCATCTCAGCCACCCTAGGCGGCAAAGTCCTCGGCTTCTCGGACGAGTGGTTCGCTGAAGCAAGCAACCTGCTCACGCCAACCCCGCCCATCCGCCAGCCCGGCAAGATGGTCTACACAGGCGCCTGGTACGACGGCTGGGAAACCCGCCGCCACAACCAAAACCCCTTTGACTGGGTCGTCATCCGCCTCGGCGTCGCGTCAGGCACCGTTGCAGGCATCGAGGTCGACACGGCCTTCTTCAGCGGCAACCACGCACCCTTCATCTCGGTCGAGGGCTACTTTAGCGAGACGGGCGACGACAACGAGGTGCTCTCGTGGGCCGGCACCAAGGGCCGCTGGGAGCCCATCCTGGGCATCCGCGAGTGCGGGCCCTCGCACCGCTTTGCCTGGCGCCTCGATACGCCCACCACGGCCCGCTACACCCATGTCCGCCTCAACATGTACCCCGACGGCGGCATCGCCCGCTTCCGCCTCTTTGGTCACGCTGTGCCCGTATTCCCCGCCAACGCTGACGCCGTCTTCGACCTCGCCGCTGCGCAAAACGGCGGCGTCGCTGTCGCCTGCAGCGACCAGCACTTTGGCACCAAGGACAACCTGCTGCTGCCCGGTCGTGGCAAGGACATGGGAGATGGCTGGGAGACGAAGCGGTCGCGCGGAAAGGGCCACGTCGACTGGGCCATTATTCGCCTCGGGGCGCCGGGGCGCGTGCAGCGCTTCATTGTCGACACGGCTCATTTCCGAGGCAATTTCCCCCAGCAGGTCAGATTGCAGGCCATGGAATGGAAAGACAGCGACGACAACAACAAGGAGCCGCCGGCAGATGCACCTGCGTGGGAGGATGTCGTCGAGCCTACCAAGACGGGGCCTGACCAGGAGCACGAGCTTGCCTGCAAAGCCCAGGACAAGCCCTTTACCCATGTCAAGCTCATTGTGATACCCGATGGAGGCGTCAAGAGACTGCGCGTGTTTGGCACGCGAGCTGTTTAACGCCACTCTTTTGTTGTCCTCTCCCTTTCCATTTGAGAAGTGGAGATAGACGGGCGGAAAAAGTAAGAATCTAAAAGAGGTTGAGCAACGGGATGGGCTGAGACGTTGCGGATGCAGCGTGATAATCTACACAGGGAAAAGAAACCACTCAAAAGCACGCCCAGTGGCAAAGGAACACTCACCTCTTGCTTCCAGAAAACAAGGGAAAAAGCAAAACTAAACAGCAATCTATCCAGACCTCGGTCCGGCCACGTGGTCGCTTGCTTGGGTCAACCCGGCCCAGAAGTTTTTGCTTCTTTCTCTCTGGTTCCCTGTCATCAGTCTCCTCTTGTCGCTCTCGCTCTGGTGTATCGGCTGGCGGATTTGTCACAGCCTGGTCTCCATTTCGATGTAGTCTGCCTGTAGCTTTGTTGGTCCTATCGGACCGTATGCCAAACCACGCCACTGTCCATGCTTCCATTGGTCTTGATTCCATGCAACCCGTGGCGGCTCTACAAGTGTCATCGGTCAAGATGAAGCCCCGTTGGCGTCAGTTGTCCATAGTTCTGGATGAGAGCCAGAACGTGCCATGATTGCTTGAGACCGGCCTCCAGTCGTAGCCCAAGACAGACAAGAGACGTTGCAAAGACTTGCAATGCAATCCCTCTTCTTGTCCTGTTTTCCCTTTGCTTGAGTTATCGAGGTGGCTGGTGGGTATCTCAACGTTCTTTGGCCATCGGTGATGCAGTCTCCTTGATGGCCCGCTTTCAGGACCAAGCATCATAGCACCCCAAAGTCTTGCTCACCTTGGTGAACAAGCTGTAGCCGGGAGCCACGACTCAATCGATGGACAGCGAGCGCTTCGAGGCAACATAATCCGATGTCAGCCACACCTGACCCCCTGTTCCTGTCGGGTGGCAAGAGAAGAAACGGGTGCGGACGCGCATGGCCAACACGTTATGGCGTTCGTTTCCAGGTTCCTCTCCTGCAGACTCCAGCCTCCCACTCAACTTGATTCTGATTTCACCTCTTTGCTATGTAGGAGGCAAGCACAAGGAAAGGGACCACGCGAAACAAAAGGGAAGGCAAGAACCGCAGAGCCGCCGGTCGATAGGCACAGTATTGTGTACGGCGTTCCGCGCCGAACCAATCGGTGTTTGTGTGCCTCGTGTGTTTCTGCGAGAAAGAAACGGAAGAAAAGAAAAAAGAAAAAAATTTAAGCACGTCCAGACTTTCAGCTGACGAAAGTGTGCTTCCGCATTCTCGTCTCGTTCTTTTCTTATCCACTGACAGAAGCATATGAGTTGATGGCATGCCTGTGGCGGTTCGAAGAAACTGCTACATGGCATTAGCAGCTGGCCAAGGGCCCGTCATCCAAGGAGCCTCCACGCTGCACAAGGCGAGCAGCATCAAGAGGGCCAGAAAAAGAAAGTAAACCCCAACGGGCTGTGCGATAGACCTTTCCAACATGTTCATGGCCTTGATAGGTGGAAACTTGTCCTCTTGCAGACCTAGGAGGAGGACGCAAGTATTCGACTGTTCCGGCACAGAACCCGAGTCTGAGACATACGGCAGCTCACCACGAGGTCTTGAGACGCAGAAAGCCACATCTGATGCCGGTTCTATACATAGTTGGTGCCATGCATTCACGCTATTGTACTAGCAGCATGTTCTCGAAAGACAAGGACCGCCTGAATGGCTTTTCCCAGTCAGCATTCGCATGAGTGTAACAGTAGAATTGCTTGCCCTTGATGTACGTGAGAGGCTTGGGTAAGCCACGCAATACGGGTCGCATTCGACCAACAGAGAGACTCAAACACATAAGTTGACCACAGTGCTCGGCAGGGAGCACAAACCCTCGAATTCGAGTGGCTGGCTGACAAGCCTGTCAGAGCGATGAGCAAACCCGCGTTGTTTATGGTGTGTTGCAATGCTACCAAGGAAGCATGCAGGAAGAGAGCATATCAGATTCGACCTGGGTCCAGCTCGGGTCTAGATTTCAAGCAGACTGGTCCTGTGACCTGTGGCCTCAACGGATACATCAGATCAATAATGGCCGATGAGTGCCTGTGCCATGGTCAATGCAAAGTACCCAACAGAGATCACCACTGGTCCAAGTCTGTCTTGCGTTGCATGCTGTCCATGTGCAGCACCCGATTTCGTCTAGCTCATCCGTGCTAAGCTTGTAGCATGAGCCCGTCTAGGCACATGACAGAGACGCTTGGAAACTGACCATGCATCGTTTGTTGTATCTTTGGCTTGTATGATGCTGATGCTGTTCCTCTACGCTTAACCTTGTGGGGTATACTGCTTTGAGCAACCACCAACTCTGATTGATGCATCTACATCTGCAAGCGGTGACCAAGCGAAGCATGTAGTGAAGAAGGCAATGCGTTGTGGAACCGCATGGCAACTCGAATAGGCCATGTCGCCTTCCGCACCCGTAACCGAATGTTGGATTACAAGATCGTACCATGGTATTAATATCTCGAATTCCGCAACCACAACTTCGATGTCGATGCCTGTGTACCGAAACCCACTGCTGCAGGCCGTATCTCCTTGTCATTGTGGCACTGTGTCACGGTAGCAGCAGTGGGCAACTCGGTGCTTGAGCCGACGGGCCAGAGACAGAATGGCAAACGATACTAGCTGTGCCCAGTAGGCATCATGCGTATCAGGAGTACATGGCACTGCTGCACTGCTCATTTTCGAGCACATCAACAGACCCTTGACCCTGACCATGCTCAATGGCTGCTGCGTTAGGCCGTATATTTCTGCAGGAAGTGGCTCTGAATATGCTGTGGTCGCGACGCCCACTACATGACGGCTTGATGTGTGTGCTGGTAGTTGTTGACGCAATCTGTATGGCCAGTCAGCGTTGCAGCCTAGAGACAGACCGCGTCTGCTTTTCTCATGTAGCCAATGCAGCGCTTCTGCACGTAAGCACGAGGTTCAAGCCGGCCAAGCGTCGACGGCCGATTCACAGTGGTCACGGACGGACGCATCGCCATCGACGTCCGCCCGCCGCAGAGCGCCTGACGTATCTTAAAATGGCTTCCCGGTACACGGTACGTAGCTTGCTTTTGCTGACTAGATCAGTGTGCACACGTTACGGTGTAACAGATTCCCATCTGCGAAAGCTGAGAAAGTACAAGGCACGCCTCGTTCAGTGCTCGCGGTTCTAGGAGCAGCTATACAGACCCACCAGACCATGTACTGGTGCAAAACCCTCAGTCCCCCGTCTAGGATGTTGCACGAGCTACTGGTCGCACGACGTGACGAGTCGTTTCTTGTTGAATCAACGAGGGTCGCGATCCAGTTTGGTCACTTCAGGCCCTGTTCCGATGGAAGGACCAAAGGCCGGTGGGGCTGTCTCCGGTGCGGCGCCATCTCATGCACTCTCCGCTTGTATACAATGTGCATGCTTGTTGCGGCTGGCGGGACATGGTTGCGAGAGTACATATGAGCACCCCGATGAGTCTTTTGGACCGCATTTCGCATGCATATAATGTATAAATCGAATCATTTGCGCTGATCCCTCGGGTCCCTAGTCCAGAAGGTCCGCTCTTCTGTGGGTGGAGGATGATGAAGGCTGGTGGAGCCTATAATCAACGTCGAGCATAATTGTCCTCGCTGAGCATGGCTTCCTTGATTAGACTTGTCAAGGATATAGCGCCACTTTGCCCTGAAAACCCTGGCTAGCCTTCAGGGTTGTTGTACCAATGAAGTGCTTGATTACAGTGCTGGGTATTAGAGGGACGGAGCCGTAGCCTCATGAATAATTGATACCCGTTTGTTGTACCGTGCATGCAAGCAGTTGTGGTATTCCCAAAAGAGGTGGCCGGAGGGTCGCGAGCCAGTGATGTTGCATAGTTGGAGCTGGTCGATGACCACCAGTTCCAGCAACCCCAGCTGAAAGACGCAGCACGATCAGGGATGAATAGGATCTTCACTGTGGATATTGGACCTGGCGCGAACACTATGAGCAGAGCAAGCCGGCACACGGCTTGATGGGCAAAGACGACGACGGCTGACATGCATGTACAGCGTAATCACTTGGCTTTCTCAATCTCTCTGGCCAGGCCAATGAGCATCTGGGTCCGGCGATGCGGGACTCGGTTCTGACAGCCATTCCTGATGCGAAGGCTGCAAACGAGATGCCGCTTTGACGCGGACATTGGTTGGCCCTGCTGCTGCTGCTGCTGCTGCTGCTGTCGGTATTGCAGTCGTGGTCGTTATTGGGAAATTAAAATTCGGCCTTCAGGAACTTTCACATGCCACATCTTGAAGGCCGTGATACAGAAGTAGAATGGACAATCCTCCAACAAGCTTATCATGTAGCGGGGTTGCAGCGTCTCCTCGACCAGGTGCCAGACCCCGGCCTCGCGGGAAAGCAGCGAGAGAACCAGGCTGACTCGATTGGGGCGTGGGGGAAGGCCGGAAATCGAAGGATTCTTGGGGCAAACAAGGCGAGATTGAGAACAGCAGGGCAAGCTTGCATGCTGGCAGCGAGTGCTATGGGCTCGACAGCGCGCCGTTGCCTTGTGCTGAGGAGATCTCAGGGATAGAATATGCGGGTCTTTTTGTAGCGTAGCATCGAGGGAGATGGCACCGTGTTTCAGATTGACTCCCAGGCTCTTGTTAGTCAGCCAAGCTGGTCTGCTGCCCGAAAAAGGCGGGATGGTTGCCAAGCTGGGAACCGAACAGCCACATTTGCCGACAGTGCCATACTTGATGCTTGCTGTACTGTGAGGTGTGCACAACATAGTACTATGTAGATACTAGAGAGGATACATGATAGATATACCATGTACCGATGCACTGCCATGTCCACACCGCTGGCATTGCCTTCCAGGCTGGGGCGGCTGCTGAAGCTCCTTGCCTTTTGCTTGTGATCGACCACGGCGCTGCGGGCGGCTGAAGCGCCAGTCCTGGACTTGGGGCCGGATGGAGCAATGTCTCCAGTTGCGGTCGACATCCTGTCGCGTGTCCTCGGTGAAAGTGGTTGCTCGTTACAAGTGCAAGAGCTGCCAACAGCGCTGGCGCGCCGTCTTTGGTCGTCGAGGGTCGTAGCTCGCGTCCTTGGTCAACCAGCCTGACAGTCTAGGGGTGTAGACATTGGGGCAGTACATAAGCTTTGTGACCGTGGATCGTCGGATCGGAGCTGTCAAAGACGAGCAGTAACATCTGGGCGAGGCAAAAGGCTGGTTGCGAGAGTGACTTGCAGCAGCGTGTGGGGCCGAGGCGCAGATTGGTTTCCTGATTGAGCGCATGGTCGATCTCTGGCCTCTGGCCTCTGGGTCTAGCCCTCGACCGACCGAAGAAAGCTGGGCAGGCCGGCAAGCTGGCAAGTTGGCATGCTGGCGGGTACGCAAGGCCTTTTGCACATTCTGTCGCCGATCATGTCAGTCAGTGTGAAATCCAGTTGGGGTTGTGAAGGACCGAGGATAGCAGAAGGCTACCCACCTCTGCTAGTTTTTAGCCAAGCTGAAGCTTGGCACGGCGGCAGGGTGCCACTTGATCTCGTAGACGCGGCAGTGACACAACAGAGTGCTGTGTTGGTGCGGTCTTGGCTTGCTTGGGTGGCTCGTACTGATGGTTGGACGGCCTCGGAAGATGGGTTTGCACAAGGAAAAAGCCGCGGCTGCGAGCTATCGCTGGTCACAGTATCGTCACGGTGCGAGCCCGAGGTAGGCAATTGTCTTTTGTGATTACATAATACACTGTTCATGGTAGCCCACGGCGCGTGGACCCACGGCTCCAGCTCTGCCTCATGGACGTTTCTTCAGCCCTATCCTGTCAGCCTGTCAGCCTGTTCAGGCCTCTTCAGGCCTACTACCCACTGAGCGGGGGTTGCCAGGAAGCCAATGCTGGTGCTGGTTCAACAGCCCAGACAAGCCAGACCAGTACACCAGCAGAAAAGCATCGTCGACTCCCAATTTTGGCTGTCTCTGAACGGTGCACTGTAGGGTGAGCTTGCTCTACATTTCCTTGCTGTACTATGATATTTCGTGGGTGCCATCGCCAGGTGGTCTTCTGTACCTTTCACTGCGCAACCGTGGAACCTTGGAAATTGCCCGTTACTTCAACTGTGTACTCAAGTACTAAGGTATCTAGCAAACGTGCCCGCCTGAGTAGTATCTTGATACCGAGGCATCTAGGTACTCAAAGTACTCACGTACTCAAGTACTTTTGAACCTTGGAAGCTTGCACTTTGGATCCGTCAATTTTCTCTCTTCCATCATCATCATCACCACCACCTGCGAACAACGCACTCTGTTGGGCATCTCATTTCCTCGGCTCCAACGCTCTGGCCTCCTTTTACGTACTCTGAAAGAACGGTATGATCGGTCAAGGCACATTGTCTGCCTCTGCACATCATCCATGCAAACCCTCTATTCGGTAAGGTTGTGTGGGCCCCATCTACATGCCAGCCAAAGACTCACCGAGCAAATACCACCATCGCTTGCTTGTCCTCATTTCCCTGCTCCTCCTCCCAGTGCGTCTGCTCGCAGGCTCCAAAGCAGCCAGTCAGGCTGGGCGGTTCGTTCTGTGCGTCGGCTAATGGCTGTTGCTGTCCCAGGTCCGCCGGTTCCAGCTTCCAGCTCGTCCCTAACCTGTCAAGGTTTCATTCGACACCATTTCTGGCTGCAGTATGCTGTTGCAGGGCCTTTTAATTTCCAGACTTTGGCTGCCAAAGGGCTCATGTCGACGTTCATACCGCTTTGGGAAGACCCCCCGCAGCCGCGCAAGCCACACTGTCGCCGTGTCCCGTTGGGGGTATAGGTGGGCGGCTGTTTCATCGCCAGCCCGCCAGCCCTTGGCTGCCTTTGCTAGTGCTAGCTCGCAGCGTGCAGCCCAGCCGAATACTACTGTACCATAGTACGTGCTGCTGCCATATACTCTAGGATGTACAGTGCTCCATCCAGGCGGAGATGAGAGAGACGTCACAGCTAACAAGCTCAAGCTAGCTGCTTCCAGCTCCCAGCTCCTAGCCTACAGCCCTGCCGTTCATGCCCCTTCCCAAAATGTCAATCATACAACAGCCACCTCGGTCTGCTCAACGAGACGTAGCGAGCCGTCGCCCGTCGCTTCTTCTCTTTGCTCACCTGCGTGGCCGTCCACATCGTGCAGCGCGAGACGCACATCTCGTGGCTGCAGGCTCTGTAAGGCCCTTCGGATCGAAGCACTCAACAATACAATTGTCCAAACCCGAGACCGAGCCACGCGACACACACATGTGCGCAGGCTATTTCCCTTCGCGACCAATTCTGCCGGCCTGGGTGCCAGCAATGAGAATGTGCAACAAATATGCTCTCCTGACACTGAGATTGCGAGCTATTATTTACAGCTACTTGCCAGCTGGAACTGCATTGCTATTGGCCATCAAGACATATTCAGAACGATCTGAATGAACACATGCATACAAACACCATCCCGGCTTGCCGTTCCACGAGCCTCTTGCCCCGCGCAGCTGGGAGCGCCATAACTAATAACGCTATGCTTGCTATGGCGCACCAACTGATGTATCCACGGAGAGGCTGCCTGTTCAGTATGGGGTATGCGGTACGTGGTATGTGGTACGTAGTACGTGGTACGAAAACAAGAACAGAGTGAGGCGTTCGCGTTGATTCAGACAAATATGGCCTTCACTTCTTCGACCTTGAGCCTGCCGCCTCCATACAGGACTGAGAGTCCACGTACAAGGTCTAGCACATTATGAACTGCCATTCGCTACTTGCTCCCTCAAACTTTGCCACGGTCCAGACAAGACAGCAACTCCAGCAATGGCAGCCCCACTGACAGTGCCATGATGGTGCCATGATATGTTCCGGACTATAGGACCAATCTGGGTTTTGACTTTGCTTAGAGCTGCAGCATAATGCCCCATAAGGATTCACTTGTTGGTGAGGTTCCGTCAGTGCCTTTTGGTCACTTGGTGATCGACTCGACATCTGGGAGATCCACTCGGCTTTTGTGGAGCGTCTGCCCCATCACCGTCCCCTCACCTCCCCTGCAAGATATGCTCTGATGGGGCCGAGAGAAGGAGGCAGAAACCGCGTCAAGGGATATCAACGTGACAAATCACCGGGACATTACACCGGCTCTCGCAGCAGTATTGCACCTAGGCTGGACGTGAGCGGTACTTGAATGCGCATGGAGTAGCCCTGCATTCCCGAGCCCAGGTTTTGACCACGGAGAAAGCCGCACTTCGAATCGGAATCATGGGCATACTGACAGAATTCCCCTTCTGGGCCGGAATTGCGACATCATTCGAGACTTGCTCAGCCGAACTTATGTGGCTCGGCAGCGTGGAGCACGAAAAGACGCTGGACCAGGATTCCACCCACTGATGCAACAATTGTGTCGACCACCACCAACAGTTCCCGCAAATATGGTTTTTGCTTGGCAGATCAATTTGACCCAGCTACCAGCCTGCCCAGCCTGCCAGGCCTAGCGTCCGCCTTTACACACTGTCTTTCAACCCTGGCAGCTTGGCTAGCAACACGGAAACGCCAGCGGAGGGTGGCCCGCCAGAGCCTGTCCAGGAGCTTGCCGTTGTGCTCAGGGGAGGGGGGTCTGGGTTTGACCTGCTCCATCGAGTCAAGACGCTTGTGCAAGCTGCATTCCTCCTATACTACCACCGCTGCGCGAGCAGCGTGTATTGGTGGTACTTTCGGGTCTTTACTTTTGTTATTGGACATGGACTGCCGGCCTGGACTGCGGTGCGCAGCGCTATATTTGATTACACGACAAGTGTCTGCGCTATTGCATATGTGTGTGTTTTTTGTGTCTTTTTGCAACACTATGCTTGTCACTTTTATCTGCTCGGCTGCGTTGGCTCTACTTGGATTATGCTGTGCTGTGCTCCCGGTGCTCCTGCGCAGTGTGCAGTGTGCGGGTCGTGGCTAAATTCATCTCATTCAACGCGCAGCCAGGAACCTTGAAGGGTGACATGGTCGTCCAAGGCTGATTTCCCCTCCAAGTCCCAACCCTGGCGCCAATCTCATCTGATACAAGGCGTCTTGTGGATGTAATAACCAGGGCGCCTTACGCTCCACCTGCCGTGCCCTCTTGGTCCAGAGTATTGCCCAACCAAGCCTGGGCACGCTCGACTCTGGGTGCAGGATTCGCCGTTTGAATTTCCTTTTGGGCCATTACCTTCTTACCTTACCCTTCGCTAATAGCATTCGTCGAAAGACAGACTTTCTCCCGGAGCAGCAGCCCTCCTTGTCAGCCCTGATCACCCTGTGGGAGTTTGCCCAATCTGCGCACCCAGTCGATCTCTACCAGGATCGGCCTCCGCCTACCGCGCGCACACGCACAGGCACACACACTCAATACTCACACACACCACACGCACACGCTCTCTCTCTTTCTCTCGCGCTCGCTCGTCCGTCCACTTTTGCTCCCCTCAAGGTCCTGCTCCACCCCGACTGGTCTGGGCCATTGAGACTTGGAACAGAGTGAGTACATCGGACGGTCGGCCGGTCGAGCCCTTTGCTGCGCCTGGCCTGAAAAGGGTTGCAACTTTGCTATGGCCAAATGAGGTTTGAGTGGTGCTCATTTCGACGTTTCATCACCTTACTCGCCCCGCCTGCGTCCTGGGCCCATTCTTTACCAAGCTGGCCGCCACCACCAGCTTCCTTGTAGAAAAAGGTTAATTTCACCACCTTCTTCTTCTTCTACTACTACTACTTCTTTTTCTTTCTTTCTCTCTCTCTCTTCTCTCTCTCTCTCTTTCTTTTTTCGCGCCCGCTGCCTTTTCTCCGTCTTCACCCACCTTGGGTTTCTCTAGTTCTTGACGAGCAACCTTGTCCTCACGCGTCGAGTCGTGACTTTTTTCTTTCCATTGACTTGTGGCACCTTGGTTGGCGTACAGTCATTACATTCATTCATATTTCCATTTGTGGTAGTATTGCTACAGTCGATACTAATCGTCTTTGATTACCCACCTTCACACCTTGTTCTGTCGTTATTTACTTTGCCTTTGCTGCATGTTCGCCGCGGGACTTTAGTCTCCCAAATGTGTAGATGAGAGAGAGGATGCTCACCATCAACAAGCCAGCTCATTACGGCTACAAGTCGCTCCATGACCTACCGACGCCACCGAACACTTCACGACCTTCACCTCCTTTGATGCACAAAGAACCACAAAAATCTTTAGCTTTCGCTACTCGAAGTCGCAGCCCGTCTAACCAACTCATGTCCGGCTCCTACCGTGGCTTGCCACCTCCGGCTGCATTGAGTGCTGGTCAGCCATTGGTCCCTGGACCACATGCACCACCGGCCTCCGCGCCGTTGCTTGGTCAGGGACACGCTCCGCAGCCTCCAACAGCAGCCTCTCAAGCCCAGCAGCAACAACAACAACAACAGCAACAACAGCAACACCACCACCAACTTCAACAACCACAGCATCAACAACAGCAACAAGGACCAGTGCAAGGCTTGGGTCAACTTCCTCCACCTCCGGGATGGCAATCATCAGAGGATGCTATGCGGGCTTGGCTGCATGCCAAAGCAGAAGAGGAGAAGAGAAGGCAGGAGGAGGAGCGAACGAATCAAGAGCGATTTCGTCTAGAACAGCGCAAGACCGAGTTTGAAATCCTGCGAGCATCGTTGCAGGGCGGCATCCCGCCGCCAATGGTGCCAGTCGTGTTTGCCGGCATGGGTGGAGCTTCTTTGCCTCCTGCTGCTTTGGATTGGGCTCAACAGTTTGCCCAACAGCTACATCCACAACAGCTCTTGCCTGGTCCTGCTTCTCCGAGACACCGGCGCGATTCCCATCCGCAGGCCTACGGACATTATCAAGGTTCGGCAACTGTCCCCTCCACGCCAGGGTCTGGACCGGGCGTCCATGCTAGTTTCGTGGGAGGCTATCCTTCTTCGCCTCGAACTCGCGGTTATACTATGCCGGTTTCGAGCACTCGACCAGCTGCAGAGGGCCACGGCCTTGCGGCCATCAATACCAACGTGCTTCCGAGCTCGGGCAGCGTCCACGCTGCCGCGGCAGCATCACAATCACACGCTGGTGTTGCCTTGACACAGCAGCAAGAGTCGCAACAATCGCCGTCCATCTACTTCCACATGTGGCAGCCCCCGTCGAGCCAGGCCAATCAGTCTGGCACCAATCAGTCGGCTCCCCCTTCTGGTGTGTCCAAATCCAAGAACCGATTTTAAAATAAAAATAAAAACAGGAGAGGCGCAAGAGCAGGGGGCTAACGTGGGTGTCAACAAACAGTAGGGGAATCTCCACGGAAACGTAAAGCGGCAGGACCGCAGCAAGCTGCGCCGCCACCGAATACCCAGCAACGTCTTCGGTCTCCACCATTTTCTCATAACGCTGGCTCAACGGCCAACCCTTCAGTTGCACGGCGGAGGGGTCATTCACGACAAACGAGCGAAGCCTCCACAACTTACAGACGTGGTCGCGCCGAGACGATTGGTTCAGTCCGTGGAATGTCACCCACATCCACAGCTGGATCTGGCCCAATGAGGGAGACCGCTGCAACACCTCCAGAGCCTGCCACGTTCAATCAAGCTCAATCTGTGCAGCCACGAAACGCCGCACACTCGGTCTCGTCCCTCCTTTCGTCAGACAACCCCTCACCGCATCTAGTGCACTATCCATCAACTCAGGCAGCGGATACAAGAAGAGCGGATTCCCGACAGGGCTCGCCGCGTTTGCTGGAAGACCGACCACGCGGTGCAGGGCCAACGGCTCCGCGAGAGTGATTGCAACAGTTCGGGAACACTCTAGAGCCACGCCCACGACCATGACGATATTTTTTACCTTTCTGGATTTCGACTGGCGGGCTATCTATCCTTTTGGTATCGGAGGGTCTGCGCACCGCATGTCTTGACATAGGCACAACTATGCACAATTCGAACAACACATCCTTGCGGTGCAATTTGGCCATGGTGGCTTATTCATATTCTTTTATTTCTTTTATTTCACCACCATGGTCCATGTCCTTCCCAGGCCCATCTAAAAGCTCAGGGGCTGCACACCGACTTTCGTCCCAGGTCTTTCGATTCAGGGCTCTCTTTGACCGCCAGGGACCATTGCGGAACAAACCGGCGTTTGTTATTCTTCCATCTTGGGTGCTACCTCACTTGCAGTATACCCTCTTTTTTTCCCCGTTCTCGTCTCTTCAGGATTCCTTCTTCAAACCCTATCGGCGCATTGCATTAGCGTGGAACCCTAGGGGCCGGCTTATTACATGCTTCGATTCTTCTTTTTCTTTCAATTCTTTATTGCTTTGCTTCGTGCCTTGCATGGCGGGACATTAGGGACTGTGACTTTTTCGGATTTTGACTAGGGGATTTCTTTTTTTTTTCTCCTAACTTTGACCATTTGTTCTCTTCCTTCACCATACGCTCACTCAACGTGACGAGCCTGGATTGAACGGCCCTTTTTTTTTTTTTTCTTCCTCCCTTCGGTCTACATCGTGTTGACCCAGACCGCTTTTTCCGTCTTCTTATCTTTTGAGAAGATTGTATATACATACTTGTGGGAGCACATGTGGTAGAACATCACGAAGAATCAGACAGGGGCAGACCATAAGGCATGGAAGCTGCATTGTGGGGCTAGAGTGGACCTTTTTAGATACTATCCCAAAGGTGGTATGCGAGGGGCTTGGGGTAACATACAATGGTGATTCCCTAGTGGCTGTCAGGATGAGGGTTTTGCCCCAGATATGGCATTGGTGGTAGAGGGTATGACAAGAACAACAATATCTCAATATATCAAGCACTTTTTGAGGAATGCAAACAAACAGGCATATGATTTAGATATCTGAAGTTGTTGTGCTTGATGTTGGCCATATCAGTCCTTTGATACTGGGCTGTGAGGGTTTTGGAATCAGATTTGGTCGAATCGCTGCTCAGCCTCAGGACAATGCAACCTAGATGGATATGTACAAAGCGTCTATGGATGGGAATCAATTGTTGGCAGGGCTTATACATCGAGTGGTAATGCAAGATACTATATATATGTGCGCTGAGTAGATAGCAGACAATAAACACAAAACAGCAAATAGCAAACAGTAAAGCCAAGGGGGGGGCGTAAATTCAAGACAAATGACTTTGGGAGCTTGGAGTCGAGCTGGATGATGAACGCGAAGAGGCCAGGTAAATGATGGATTGTTTTTTTCCCCTCAACTCTGGTTGAAAGAAGAGAACAGGATGTGTGTATTGGTGTTGTATTTTCTGGACAGACTTTAGGGTTTTATGGGGCTCATTATGGCCTCTTATTGGGAAAGTTTTAAGTGTAAAGTATATTGTCCTTTTTTAGTTGGTAATTGGAGTAGCTTTATTGATGTCTGTATGGGTAGGCAGGTAGGTAGGAAGGTAGGCAGGTGGTTGGAGTTGATTTGGTACTTTGACTGGACTAGACAGCACCTCTAAGAAGTTTGTCTCCCTTTAATAGGCAGCCGCTAACTTGGTTGTAGTTGTAAGTAGTGATGGTAAGCTTTGTTTTTGCAATAGGCAAGTATCAATAGACAGTAAATAGGGCAAAAAGACCCAGGCTTCCGTTTAGATTGAGATTGTTGAGCTTTATATGGCGTGGCTATCAGCAAAAGGTATCCATAAACAGGATTCTTGATTTCAATGATACTTCTTCTCCTTCACCTTGGTAGAAGTGTGTACCTTTGAGACGACCATAACACTGAGATAAAAATACAAATAATATGCCACGGCTCCTTAAATAGGAGGAACACCTACTGTAATCGGTTGAGAAGGAGAGAAAAGAAGACAAAGAAGAAAAGGAACTGAAAACGGCCGATCCCAGCGGAATCTTACTTCTAACGTATCCCATTAGGATCTACCTTTTTTTCTTTCCTTTTTCTTTTTCTTTCTCAAAGGTCGAATCCCCCAAAAGGGTAAACGGAGTGAGTTCAGAAGCAAACCAACCACAAGCTTATACATATTACAGAGTAAAATATGCAAAGGAAGGCCAGCAAACAATGATCAAGTATGCAAGCCTCAAACTTGGTGATGGAAAAGACGATGTGGCCGAAAAAGAAAAAAAAACCACCCTCCAGGCAGAAAGAAACAGCCAGAATGAAGATGTCCATGCTCTGATTGGCTGTAGACCCTACCTGCCATCCGTTTTAGGCAGGCGCTCGGAGCAGGCGTTTCTCGCCGCCCCCCCCCCCCTTCACCTCTTCCCCACCTCTAGAGTTACTCGTTGGCCCAGTTGCCAGTCACCAGTTAGCAGTTAGCAGTTAGCAGTTGCCAGCTGTCAAGGCTATCATTATTAATGCACTCCATCCTAAACACTTCGTCCCACCTCCTATCAATCAATACAACACATCTCTAATTCTTACCGAAAACGGTGAATAAGGTGAATGGCAATGAACACTTATTATCACTTGTCCCATGCTTTGGAGCGATGAATGAATTCATCTTCAAAAAGCCCACCAGTGTTGATATAGCTCTTCAAGAAAAGTAGGAGGTACAATCCAACGAGAAGACAAATATGAGAATGACTCAACTATAAATTCATTTGCTCAGGTAATCGTAGACTTTCTGAGTAGAATGATGACGATGATGATGATATATATATATATATGTACTATATACATGGATGATTAGAAATTCAGGGAGCCTCACAGTAAGTACCATTTGAAATATTGTTCCTACAGCCGTTTGTCTAGAAAAAAAAAAAAAAAACCGGAAGAAACCTGCCCCCCCTTTCCAGATTGGGAAAGGAGGAAATTGCTTCTCCGGAGACGTGTCAGCGGACACCAAAGCATGTATTTGTTAATCAACATCATACATGTGAATACTCTCGCTTATGAGCAACATAGCTTGGCTCACAATGTTTACTCTTAATTCTTATTAACAACAATACCGGTAAAACAATGGTGATTAAAAAAATCGGGTAATTGTATTGATTATCCTCATGTGCGTCTTTATTGCACCAGTTGCTGTGCAGCTAGCGAACTGTACTCGATAGCCGCACCAAAGTCCCCAAAATGATGCGCGAAGCGGGTATATGATGAATCGTTGAAAGTAAAACAAGAAAAAAAAGAAAAAAAAAACCCCGACAGTTCGTTCTCGGTGGTTGTCCAACAGCCTCTTCTATTTCCCTCCCACTTCAAATTAAACGTGTATGACTTGCGGATGCCGAACAGTAAGTAACGGCGTGACAGTCTGTGCTCTTACCCAACCGAGCACGGGCAACCATCCAGATATAGAATAAGATCTGCTGACGGACCCCCATTATTCCTAACTCTGTCCAGCAGAGCATCGTGTTGCTCTACTTCCACACGATGCAAGCAAATCTGGTAATTGCACCAGCGACCTGGCGTGCCAATTAGTACTCGCTTTGTTGTTGTTGTTGTTGTTGTTGTTGATCTCGTCGGCGGCTTCCGGGTTGCTAAAGAGATTCTATCCCTTCTTCTTCCCTCGGTGCATGTTCCACTCGGCGCGCACGAGCTCAATGAACTTATCCTCGTCCTTAACGCTTTGAAAAGACGTGAGTCCTTTCATGACATTCTCAAAGTCGCCACTCATGATCACGTCCTTGTGCACGTCAATAAGTGCTGCAGCAGTGGCGTGGATGATGTCGAGGCCGTCAAACACCAGGTCATTTTCAGGCATCTCGGTCTGCTCCTTGTGCTTGTCCTTTTTTCTGACTGGATCAGCAGGAGAGGGAGACCCTCCTAGCAGCATGAAGACATCCCACACCCGTAACTGAGCTGGAAAAGGGATGGCCAAATTGAAGAGCGTGAGATACCACCGTGTACCATAGGCCGTAGGATCAACACCAAGGTCATTCTGTGGGCAATAAACGGTTAGCAACAAGCCTTCTGTCAAAATCTGGTCAACCTCAAACATCAGTGGAAACTTACCAGTTTCTGAGAGATTGGCTTTCCCTTGAGCCAATGCTTCTCGAGATCCTGCAACGCAACCATGAGCCCGCCAAAACCATGTTGATACAGGCGCTCGAGGCCGCGGAATTGCCACAGCCAGACGAGCATCACAAAGCAGCGCTCTTCGTCGTAGTAGCACAGCAGGGATGCAGCCAGCGGGGCCATCCCTTGCACATATCCTACGTCTGGAAAGTACAAAGATAGAGCATGCAGGACTCGAAAGAGAAGTCGTTGGCCGCCGCGGTATCTCTTGCGAAACATAATGTGTCTGTTAATGGTTCTAGGCACATCCAGATCGATCTGCACGTCGTCCGGCGAGCTGACTCCCTGCAGAGTATGGAAGTGGGCAATGAGCTCTCTGTCTGAGACCTGGCTGTCTGCAGCGCGTGCACTTGTGGCGAGGAACGAGTACCATGCTGAAGAGCGCCAACGGTCCGGAATGCCTTTCCAGGTTCGCTCAATGAGTTTTGGGTTCCTGGTATCGAACTCAACTTCAACGCCGTCAATCTCCAATCGGGCATTGTCATTGGCTGGTTTCTTCTTGGTCATCTTCAAAACAATTTTTCCTACGTCGTTGGTCGCAAACTTGTCGCCCTTGCTGTCTTTTCCGTGAGTCACCAGCTTGGCCATGTTTCTCCACTTTTCCGTCCTCCTGGCTTCTCTGTCTTGTGCTAACTTGATGGCTTGTGGGCTCCTTTGTTCCTCGTCGACATCTGCCAGACCGGGTGGAAGGGACAGCATGTCAACAGCTGCATCTATGATTCTCCGGTCACGGTTGTATGGTAGCAGGTTGGCAGCCGTCCGTATGCTTGACCTGACAGAGCGCCGGGACTGTATCGAGTACCCAGAAGCCTGAGTGTTCAATGACCGCGCAGAGACCTTTCTGCTGGGAATCCTGGTAAGACCATGTGACAAAGGGGGTCCTTGAGACCTCTTTGTCAACACGTTGCGGCCATTGCGTCTACCATATGAGCTGTGTAGCGACCGAGTCTCTGCAGGAACGCTTGCTCTCGAGCCGGGTCGGCCACTGGGTACCATGATGAAGCCATAACGGTCAACATCTGCGCCGTGTACGTCTTCCCAATCCTCGATTCCTCCAGCCAGCTCGTGTTCGTATCGGTAAGAGTTACCTCGTGGCGACGGCAGCGAAGTTACTGACAGCGGGGAAGTAGGACAGAGGTACAAAGCCCGAACGCTTTCCCGATTTTCTTTTGCTGGCTTGTCGTTTCTGTAGCGGGAGAAAGAAGAAGGTAAAGTCACGAGTTAGTCAAGCTGTTGACAGCACACAAAACAGAAAGTCTCTCTTCAAAAGGAAAACCATACGGGATGTTGCCGCCGCCGCCGTCGCCATTGGAGGGCGCCTCTGTGGGAGGCTCCAGGAGCTCACCAGACTGGCGCCCGGGGGCCCCATCTTCCCAACGGACCAGGTCGCCGGACTCATAGAGCGATCTCACCTTTTGTGATTCCCTCTTTGTATCTTCCGACATTACACGAATGTCTGGCAGCGACGTCTTCTTTGTGTGGCGCCGCCAGCTCGTCCTGCCATCGTTCTTTGCGGACTTGGACTCGGCGGCGGCGCCATCGTTGGGTCGATGTACGGGGGCGGCAGGGGCCGCGCGGGGAGCGAGAAATCTGGCCATTGGGGCGGGGGCGATGGCGGATTCAGGCGGGGCATTGGGTGCGCGAATGGCGCGGGTGCCTCCAAAGTAGACGCTGCCCCGTTTGGAAAAATTGATGTTGTCGAGGTCGTCGTCGTCCAGCAGACACCCGAGGGGGATGTTTGTGCTAATGGAGGGCGCAATGCCAGAAGACAGGGACGGGGTCTGAGCGGGAGCGCCAGAAAGGGGTCTAGGGTGCACAGGGTTCGTACTCGATAGCGGAGATTGGCAGTCGGTGCAGCCAATCTCGAGGACGACTGGGTCGAGCGAATTAAGCGAGAGCGGCGGTTGAGACGGTGGGGTACTGGCACTGGTATCCGCAAGTGTCGACGGGTGGTGGGACTGGCGGGAAAGGCGGGCCTGCGCCACTTGGGCCTGGACCTGGGTCGTGTTGGCCTGGGCCACGCTGGCCTGGTCTTGGGCTTGCACTGTCGTTGTCGTTGCTGCAGGTGCAGGTGCAAATGCAGGTGTTGCTGCTGTCAGGGTTGGGGTTGGGGTTAGGGTTGGTGGAGTGGGTGAAGAGTCGACAGCCGGCAGACTGAGGGCCGTGATGACGGCGGCAGCGGCAGCGGTGGCGGCAGCGGCCGCATCGCCTTGGTTCTGTTTCTTCAAACGCCTCATGGGCGGCGCGAGTCTGACGCTGAGGCCCCTGATGAGCCTCCGCGTAGAGCTTGCTTCCTTGAGCGACTGGCTCTCTGAGTCGCCCGAGTCTGAAAAGGACCAGCGGCTCACACAAGGACGACGCGAGTGTTGCTCGTCGTGGTCGTCAACCGCGTCGTGAACTGAGCGGCTGCGGCTGCGTGAAGCTTGCTGGCGATCGTAGACAGGCGAGTCAGGGTCAGAATCAGCAAAGTAGAAGGACGTGGGCGACTGTTGGGGGTCGGGCTTGGCTGCAGACGAGGGCTGCTGGAAGGCAGACGCGTCCTCGGGGCTAGCAGACGAGACAGACGACAGCGTAGCGCTGCCCAAAGCCGAATCGCGTTTCCAGTCGGCGTCGGTATAGGCGGTCGAGGACGACGAGGAGGGCGAGTGGCGGGTGTTGCAGCGAAGAGCTGGCTGAGGTGGCAGCGCAGTGGTGACGGTGGTGGTGGTGTTGTTGGAAAGGTAAGAGGGTTTGTTGGAGGACGAGGCAGCTGAGGCCAGTGAAACAGCGCTGGAAGGAAGCGAGGCACGGTTGGCGCGCAGGGGGTTGCGCGGCGGCAAGATGGGAATGGGCAGCTCAGCCTGAGCCGTGTTCTCGTACCGCAGCGCAATGAAAGATGGCAGGTGAGGCAGGGCTGGTTGAGGTTGCCGCTGGAGCGCAGCAGCGTCGTCGGCGGATAGGGAAGGGATGTGCCGCGGCCTGGACCTGCCTCGCAAGCTAGCAAACCGCGAGGGGGCCATCTGGAATTCGTTGGGGGGGAGGGGAAGGAAGTGTCAGCCTGCAAATGCAAGGGCAGGAAGGCGCTGGCAGTCAGACAAAACGGCACAATATAAGATCCGCACCGAAGGAGGGAAAAGGCGCTGATAGCGGGAATTGTGAGAGGAGGAGGAGGAGGAGAATGAAGAATGAAGAATATCAATCCAGAATCCAAGATCCAAATTTTGAAAAATTGGAAAATTGAATATCCTGCAATGCTCATTCAGTCCTGCCAGGAACTCATCCAGTATCGAAGTATCTTTTCTGATGACAACAAGAAGAAGAAGCAGAGACACCAGTGGCGCAGCGGGCAGAAACCAAAAAAAATGGCTAGGACTTTTTAGACTTTTCTTTTTCCTGTCAACTGGGGATGACACACGGCTTGCTGCCGGAGAAACAGAACAAAGAAAATCCAAACAGGCGAGTGACCGACTGTCTGTCTCTGGGGAAAGGAAAGCTGATATCCAAAAAGAAGAAGGGGAAAAAAAAAAGTGACCTCCCTCGGTTGCACGGCCTGGCAGCAACGGGCCTCAGAAGCACCGTTCGGCGATTCCCAATCCGATGATGGATCGCCACTAGGGGGACGTTGAGCAGAAGTGAGAAGGTACAGGCCGGCCGGCTGGCTGTGCGGGGCAAGGGTGTTGCGCAACTGCCGGGCACTACTTCTACTAATGCCAAGCACACTTGCTGGTACTATAGTGTTATGCAGACAAGTACCTCAGTATACTTGGTCAGGTACACCGGATAGATACTTGTAGTGGTGTAGTAGTGTACTTGCAACCATTGGTTGATCAAGACGAGAGAGCAGCCAGTTCCAAACATGGTTGTATTTCTTTTCCCACCGTTTGATAGTTGGTCTCGAAAATGCAACAACTTCTATAGACTTTCTGTTGCCCTTCTTCAGCCCTTCCTTTGTCCGCTAGCCGGCCAATCAAGCCGTTCCCAACCCCCGGACCCCCGGCCTTCACTGCTGCTAGCCCTTTTAGGGCCTGTAGGGCTCTTGTGGCCCTGGACCAGCCCTGCTAGTGCCATTTTCCCTCTCCCACGGACCCGCCCTGCCCGCCTTGCGCGCCCTGGCCACCCGCCCATCACACGCGTCATCTGCCCGCTTGCCAGGCCCTAGTTCCCTTTTGTTCTCCCACACCCCAAAGTAAAAAGTACCCTTTCCCACTGCCAGCACAACCTGTACCACTGTACCACAGTACTGCTGGCTGCAAAGCTCGTTTCGACCTTCTTGTCACGCTCAAGCGGGACCCACCGACTCGGGGCCAAGGCCATGTGTTGCCACCGAGCAGAAACCTTTGGGCCCAAATACAAAGAGAGAAAGCCACGAGACGTCACGTTTCTGTCATCTGCCAAAAACGCAAACACAACAAGTAGGTGGGTGAATGGAGTGAATGGACCTACCTGCAGCAAGTATATAACCAAGTGCTTTTGCACCATCCAAGAAACATGCACACGACGGAGCATGCTCGCCCGAACAGAGCAGACGGGGCGCCAACTGATTGGAGCATCATCTGACCGTGTCGCTTTGCCCTCCCCTTCCTTCCAGGGCGTTTGCTTTGTCTTCCAAGCATGTCTTTTGTGGCCCACAGCCGGCAAGTCCCATGAGCAGTATCGACATGGCTGCCGTGGGCATCCCATTTTTCCGCCTCCCGCTTTGGGGCGGTTCCAGTTTGACGGTGATCCCAACAACCAATAGCATGCAAAGAAGTATACAGCTTCCAGATGCTTTGCAAGTCCTTGAAACCATTTTCTCTTGTCCGCCTCGTGCCACATCGATCCCAACACCAAAGCACGATGGGATTCCATCAGCACCATTATACAATAGAGAATGCACTAGCAACCCAATACTTGCGTTCACCAACGACAATTTTTCAGTTTCAGCTCAATTCATTTGGCCAGTCAGCCCCAAGGTGCTTGCGAATCCTCAATCAATACACACACCTCGAGTATTGCATGGCTACGCACATCCCCTTGGGCCGTCCATCTTGCAGCCAATCTATCGGATAGGCCTCGTCATCTTGCGCCTCAGTGCTGATGGACAGATCCTTGGATAAGCAACCCATGCAGCCCACGCCAGCATCGGGAAACGCACTACTGATTTGATAGCGTTGTTGCATCTGTGTTTGTGAAGGGGAACAAAGAATAGAGAAGAGCGACCGACGGAGAGAGAGAAAGAGAGACAAGTTCAATGGACAAATGCATCCGGTTTGTGCACATGCACTTCAAGAAAGCTTGCGCGTTGCCTTGGTTGAGACGGTCACGTACTTGTCGTGGATCAACTTTGGTGTGTGGCCCCAGTTTCGAGTTGATAGTCTGTCTGTTCGGCTTACCGACATAGATGGTCATCGACAAATGCAGACTCTCGAGGCAGAGCAAAAGAGGAAATGCTGTTTTGCCAACAGACAGTACGCAATCCACACCCTTATAGTACAAGTACATTTGAGTATCGGACTCAAAAAGAAGATCCGTTGCTCGAACGCCAAGCACCTACTATGTAGCCGTTCTTCGTTCCAGACTCCTGCTAGTGCTCCGTCCGTGTCGGCGGATCAATTTCACTGTCCACCTGCTTGCTTGCCTGCTTGCCTTGCCCTTCTTCTTCATCTCCACCTCCACGCGCACTGGTTTATGGTGAGTCTGACATATGATTTCCACGCAAAAGTTTCTACAGCAGCCCTCTCGGAATTGGCATGCCTAGCGACATCGTAGAGAAAAAATACCTCTTCTTTTAGCCGTGCATGACATGCTCTTTTCGGACCTTGTGGACACGTGCAAATATCGACCGCCTTTTCGTGTACATGGGTCTCCGAAATAAGGGGAAACTTGGGGCAATACTGCCATCTATTCTTGGCCACCTCAGATGAGTGGTACAGTCTGATGGCAATCAACATACTGAGGACTTATTCAGCAAAAAATACTGTGTAGGATTGAACAACCATTTCCTTCAGCCCCGAAGAGCACTCTGCTCTTCAAACTACACTCAAGTATTGAACAAACATCTTTAAACCTGTACAAGCCCTGGATGCGAATTTCTGCTATATAGCTTAGGTGTACCTCAGCAAGTAAGTATAGCGTACAAATACATACGCACACCGCG
Organism: Coniella lustricola; assembly: GCA_003019895.1. Lineage (NCBI taxonomy): Eukaryota > Fungi > Ascomycota > Sordariomycetes > Diaporthales > Schizoparmaceae > Coniella > Coniella lustricola. Next base: position 54,347 of record KZ678463.1, on the reverse strand, counting down.
GACACACGGCCACATCATTCATTCAGTATCAATCATCATTATCGTCATCAATACCCAGAATCTACAAATGAAAAGGCTGGTTGGTTGCAAAACGACTGAATCACATTGCATTCCATTTTGTCTCTTGTTTTTCCACTTTCCCCGGTTTCTCATCCACTCCCTCTTCTAGCATGCTACTAACCCCAAAGAAAATAGTCACAGAGAAATCAAAGAAAGCTTGTCCCGTCTTGCAGCGTTCTGTTTGTGGCCGACAACCCTGCGGCACAAACATATCCACAAACGGGAGTGCGACTCAAGGTAGGCAGCAAGCCAGCGACCCAGACTGATGCTTACACAATTGCACATCAGTCGTGCATCGAAACATCAATATATAGTAATGCCTGCCTGCCTGCCTGTCTTCAGAAAGTGTCGCCGAGGTTTTGTAGAACTCCAGAGTCTAGTTCCACCCACGGTCCGTTTGCTCGTCTGCATAGTCATTGTTTGCCTGTTTGCCTGCCTGCCTGCCTGCTTGCTTGCTTGTGTCCCGGTCCGCTTGCTCGCTCGGTTGCATACAGGCATACATACATACATACACGTACAAACCCGTAACGTCGGAAAAATAAAAATAAAAAGACCGTATGACGCAAACAATTCCACGGCATCGCTTGAGTCAACACAACTTTCTCGGCTCATCGAATGGCAGAGAGCGAGCAGCACACTAGACCTCCTCATTCTCCCAGTCCTTCTCGCCAAACAGCGGTTTTCGGTTGCTCGACCCGTTGTTGACCTCCAGCTTGGCCAAAAACTCGGGCGGCACCGTCGGGATATACTTGCGCGCGCGCTCGCGGTCGACACCGCCAAAGCCTGCTCCAAAGCTCACGAGCATGTCCGTGACAGAGGGTAGCACAAAGGGGAGCATGAGAGCTGGGTCCATGAGCAGGTTCTCGGGCGCGTCCTCCTCGTCGTCCTCCTCGCCAAAAATGGGTGTCTGTGGCGGGCCGCCGCTGCCGTCATTGAGGGACGCAGCATCGCTTCGTTGGGGTGTGGCTGGCACCACGCTGTCCGTGGACACCCGGGCGTTGCGCGATGGCGATGTGATGGACGACGCCGCCAAGCTTTTGCGGTTATTCTTTTCCCTTTCTTTCCTGGCCTCGGTCTCTTTCTGGATTGCCACCAGGTACCTCATTGCGCTCTTGGGTAAGCCTTTCTCGCCGACCTCGGCGCGGTAGTGCTCGGCAGCATGAATCAGTTGCTGCGGCGTCAGCGTCTTGAGCTGCTGCAACGTGTCGACCAAAGCTTCTAAATCGTCAGGACCCAGCGACGAGAAGCACTGTAGCCACTGGAGGAGCTGAATGACAGGCGAAAGGTGCCGTCTCGCAGCCTCAATGGTGTTCTCTCCGTGCGCTTGCATCTCGCCGTGCTCATAGTGCTCTGGCTGCCTGTTGTTGGTCCGCGCCCAGTCCTCGAGTACCGATATGTTCATGCGTATTTGCATGGCTTTGGTGCGTGCGAGATATTTCCGATTCGACATGATGCGGTTGAATAGCTCCGCTCCGATCCAGTAGAGCAGTTGAGCGACAATCTGCGCAGCAATGACCGAGTGTACATCGTACAAGTCGAGCACAAAGAGCGTCGATGACAGCAGTGATGTGACATTTCGTGGCGCAGGCTTGGCTCTCTGCTTGGGCGATGGCGGCCGGTACCGTCTCTCCGGAGGCTCCTCCTTGACCTTCTTCTTGGTCTTGAATATCTTCCACTCATTCTGGAACGTGATGCCTTCGAACCCTGGAATGGTTTCGTGGTCCAGCATCGCCGGATCCAGTACCTTGTCGAGCCGTCTCTCCGCGTCTCGTACAATGAGAATGAATATCTCATTGATCAGCTCTGCCAGTTGTGCCTGGAAGTTGACAGTCGCTTCCACAAGCTCTGCGTCTTTCTTGAGGTAGTGTAGCAAAAGGGTGGCATTGGAAGCCCAAAATGCCAATATCGTCATGTCCCACTGATGGTACTCGACGACATCGTTAATTTTGTCCATGGCCATGATGAGCAATTTAGCAAGCAAGTCAGGACTTGCGTGATAATGTGCATATCTGGCGCTTAGAAAAATCATGTTTGCGGGCACCGGTTTCTGGGTCGCTGACCGCTGGGGTGTCATGTTGGTGATTATAATATCCAAAATGCGCTCGAGGTCGCTTTCCTGGAAAACAAACATTTGATCATGCAGACACCTGCTCCAGTCGAATTCTTGCTGTTCTTCTTCGTAGTCGTCGATGGCCTGGGACTAAGTCAGTACAAGAATAAAACTCGCCCAAGATGTTGAGGCGACGAACACTGACCTCCGGCTGGTCGTCCATGCCGACATTCCCCAAATCCACCTCGAGATCCCGGGCACTCTCCATCATCATACGTCTTCTCAGCTCGTTCTCCATCAGCTCCTCTTCGAAACGATCTTGCGAGAAGCCCGGCTGGTAAAAGTCGTCATCGCCGACGCCGGCGCTGCCAATGTTGTATCCATTGCTGTGCAGGTAAAAGGACATGTCGCTATCTGGGGCAAGGAAGTCGGCAGCCGTTCGGCCAGACGATGTCTTGGCATCCTGAGACGCTCCGTTGTCGAGGAGCACCTTTGCAATCTGCTTGTGCCGGTTCGTCATGGCCCACATAAGAGCACTCCATCGGTTTCGGTCCTGTTTGTCAACGTCCACGCCGGCTCTGAGCAGTGCTTCCACAACGGCTTCATGGCCCTGTCATCACAAAACGTCAGCCGCAGTCCCTTGCCTCCGTGTTCTCAGGATTTCTCCTGCTCGCCAATGCCTCCTCCTTCGGGGTCAATGTGTGGAATATATCTTGAGACGTACAAAGCAGCTGGCGTATATAAGAGGCGGCGTGCCATCCTCATCCGGAGCATTCAAATCAACGTATTGCCTCGCCTGGCCCGACAGAATATTATTGATCTGCTCCACATTACCATTGCTAGCGGCGATATTGAGCACCTTTTGCAGCATCTCCTTCTTTTCATCCTCGGACAGCTTCTCGTTGGTCGCTATTGCTTCCTCGTCCTCGAGACCCGAGGCAGACGAATGCGCCGCCTGCGCAGCGAGCATCTCCATAAGCCGCGTATCGCTGTCGGGTATGCCTCGCGTGAGGTCTTGATCATAATTATCGTCGAGAGAAAGGTCGCTGAATTTGAGGGGCTTGGCTACCACAGGAGAGGTCAAGAATTGCGATTGTCCTACACAAATCCCCTCGATACGTCAGCATTCTCGAAACCTGGGCATGGACAAAGGTACATTTCCTCTTTCTTTTGTGCGGGTCGAAAAGCGCAGACACGCACTTGGGGCCACAAACCTTGCCAGCCATCATACATTTCCGTCTCGAGTACAGGCTCCCTCGGCATGCGCCTGTCATCTAGCGACGTGGGCAGATCAGCAGGCAAAGCTTTGGGCTTCTGCTCGCCTCCAACGCTGCCCAGGTCGCCGCCAAAGGGGCTCTCAGCCCCGCCATTCGGAAGCCCAAAATCCATATCCCCTTTCGGACCAGGGGAGATCCGAGGTCGCGGTGCGCTGCGCGCTGGTCGGCGGGAAGAACGATGTCTCTAGCTAGGCGCGAGACCCGAAGGATGAGGAGGGAGGAAGGGTAAAGGTTCCGCGCGTGCTGGATCTAAGCCTGCTTCATTGGGACTCTCGGATGCAATCCAAAAGTGTATGCGTAGTGCTGTGTATGTGTCTGTCTACTATGCTAACCGAGTGACTCAGCGCCCTTCGTTCTCACTCTTTCTCGTTCCAGGTATAAAACCGTGCAATCGGTTGGTCGGTTTGCCTGCCCGCGTCTAGTGTTGACGTTGGTGCTGCTGTTGTTGATTTGGCTCGTTTCGGTGGAGATCTGAGACGTGGGCAGTGGAAGGGAGGAAACGTCGCCCAGCCCGGCCGGAATGCTGAAGCATCAAGCCAGCACTTGGCTTGACATCTTCCGCCCCCTACAAACAAAACCACCCCACCCCTTATGCCCCCTGTGGCATGCGCCCGCGGGCTGTGCACAGGCCATTTCGCATGGTGACGTACGTGGGTTGCTGCAGGTGTAGCTACTGTATTTCACAGGGCTAGCAGCGCTGTATGGTGGGCAAGGTGGGCTCACTTTGATGCAGAGAAGCTCGCTGAAGAACAGGACTCATGTCACTCAACATCGACAACGACTGGCCAATTCTTTGAGGCTGAGAAACATCTCTCAGCAATCACCAACATCAAGGCTGCAAAGCATCACCACAATATCCCGACTATTCGATACTCCACCAAGTACTATCTTAGCACCCAAAGAACACTACAAGAGTGCATGAACTCCCTAGATTTGCAAATACTGCTCAACAATGCGCTGCGCTTTACTCAATCAATTTCATGCCCAACTACAAATGCCTCTCCTCAAGACTACTACTGTCAGCACTACCACTACCATCACCACGCCACTCGAACGAACCAATACCCATGCTGTAGCCTGTGGCGCGTATGCGAGAAAGAGACCCATCCATCAGAGGAATAAACATGACCGAGAGACCGAACGCTTTGTTCACCGCTATGTACAATATGCAAATACTACACACCGCTTGGGGAAAAGAACAAGGGAAAAAAGGCAGATCGTAAAATAAATATGCAATGTAATCGTGTGTCTCATGATGATCCGCACGCGAAAGAAACAACGTCTTGAAAAAGGGGTATTGTCATCTAATGGAGGGATTCAAATGATGTTGGTCCAGAGAAACGTATGCCAGTAATAACGAGGAAAACCAAATTCCCAAATCAAGGCTTTCTTTCTCGCAAAATCACCTCGGGGAAAACCATTGGCTCATTCCTCTCGACCTTTTCCCTTTCTTTTTTTGCGTAGAGATGTGACAGCGCCGTATCACATCTCTGTTCGTTCCCACCTCTCTGCCCCCGATGTAGGTCTTCGTGTATGATTGTGGTAACCACCTCCTCATAAGGCTCGTCTTAAGTCGCAAAATCATGGCTGCTCGTCAGGAGCAACCTCACTACTGTTCCTCCTATGCAGCGGATTCTTCTTCTTGAGGACTGACTTGCTCTTCTCCTTTTCCTTCACCTTGCCCTTTCCAGCTTCGACGGAGTCACTACTGCCATGACTCTTCGTCAACTTGTTGCGAATTTTGCTGCCACTCATCACGCTGGCACCACTGATGCTTTCCATGGAGGCGGTATCTGACAACTTTTTGTCATTTGAAGATCGTGAAGAGATTCCCGCATTTCCATCCACGCTGCTAGGCAGCTTATTCTCAGACTTGGATTCGCCCGCAATTGAGCCAGTTATGCTGACTATACCGCCATTGGCTTCCGTGGGCGAGGTAGAGGAGCGCGGTAGTGGCGGGGGACTCATGCTTGATGGAGAACCGTGTTGGCTAACGACTGAAGCCTCGCTGAACCTCCTCTCGACAGGCTGGATGTAGGTTTCGAGCTTCTTCTTGAGTACATCGGACCGGACTGGCTTTGCCAGATACTGCAGCAACAGAGTGTCAGCTTCGTTGATGATTCGTAAAGTCAAGTTTGTGATACAAAGAACAAAATCCAAGACGTAAAGAAGGTGAAAAGTACAGAAACACATACATCATTCATGCCAGCCGCCAAACACTTTTCGCGATCGCCTTGAATAGCACTCGCCGTCATGGCAATGACCAAGATCTTGCGCACCTCCTCAATAGGATCCTTGCGCAGCAGTCGCGTGGCGTCGTACCCATCCATCACTGGCATTTGCACATCCATGAGGATGACGTGGTATGGCCTGCCCTCTTTCGCCTGTTGACGCAAGCCCTCCACAGCCTTGAGACCATTATCGTAGGCGTCAACCTGGCTATAGCCAAGGCGTTGCACGTACTGGATGGCGATTTTCTGGTTGATCGCATTGTCTTCGGCAATGCACACCCGCAGCTGATCCTTGGGGATTAAGGACAGATCAAGGTATGGATTAGTCGAGGCTTCACGGTTGACATTGTCAGACGATCTGCGGGAGAAGCTTTCGGGAAGGCCGCGAGGGTCACCTGCAATGACATTAGGCTTGGCCTTGTCAAATGCGACAGTGAACCACGCAGTGGTCCCAATGTTTTGCACGCTCTCCAATTCGATTCTGCCCTTCATCATTGTCTCGATGAGCGACTTGCAAATGGACAAGCCCAGCCCGCTGCCGCCGTATTTCCGCGCGGTAGACGTATCGGCTTGGCTAAAGGGCTGGAAAAGCTTGGCCTTTTGTTCTGGCGATATTCCAATGCCAGTGTCTTTGACCCAGAATGTCAGTGTGGCCTTCTCACTCGTCTCCGAGTCCAGACGTGCCCCGATAGTGACTGAGCCATCCTCGGTAAACTTCAGACTGTTTGATATGAGATTGCCAAGCACTTGGTGAAGGCGGATTGGATCTCCGTAGATAAGCATGGGTGGCAAGTTGATATCACGCACGATCGAGACATTCTGCTTCTTAGTCTTCTCCCGATTGCTGTACACTTGAGCCCGCACCACCTCACGAACCATTTCCTCAGGATTAAAGGCAGTGATGTAGAGCTGAAAGTGTTCAGGATTAGCCTATAGGCCATCCTAAGGAAGGAGAAAGGGATATTATCAGCACTCACTTTCATCTTGTCGGCTTCCATCTTGGAGAAGTCCAGGATGTCGTTGATGACCGTAAGCAGCAAGTCAGCAGACACACGAATCGAATCTGCCATTTCTAGCTGTTCCTTTGACAAATTCGAATCTTTCAAAAGCTCGGAATTGCCAATAACACCGTTGAGAGGCGTACTATAAAAAAGTTAGCAATAGTGGACAAACAGATGATGAGTATAATCAGACAATCACATACCGAAGTTCATGGGACACATTAGCCAGGAATATGCTCTTTGCTTTGGCGGCTTCTTCTGCACGCTTTTCATTGCGCCTTGCTTCTGCTTCAGCAGCTTTGGCCTTGGTCTCGGCCTCCTGAGCCTTCAATAATGCACGCTTTTGCGCCTCAATCATGCTCGCGTTCTCGCTTGAGACCTTCTCAATCGCCTTCAACGAGAGAGCGTTCGAGTAGCTGATGCCAATCTGGTTTACCAAGAGCTGTGTGACGGTGACATTGCGATCTGTAAGCGAGCCGGGGTTGCCTTCAAGGTATAAGCAACCGAGCAGCGAACCCGTACCATGGCTGATGGGATATGCGATAACAGCCCGACCTGCTGGGTTCTTTTGGAGCCACTGCTCACTGACGCCAAATCGTTCGTCGCTAATCACATCAGAGCTGAAAACAGCCTCTCTGAACCGTGTGCAGTAAAGTATGACATTTTCAGGCAACATGTGCTGCGACGAACTTAATGGCACAGCAGGTTTGTGAGCTTGCGCTCCCTTCTCCGGGTTTCCGCTTGCCGCCACACACCACTGGTCCGAATCATCGACAATGATAGCCGCCAAAGTTGCTGTGCCGCCGCATGTTTGGAGAATTACATCGCACATGGTCTTCAACAGCTCTTGAACCTCAAGAATGGACGAGATGACCTGCGACGATACCAAAATGGCGTGGAGGTCGATCATATCGAGAGAAGGCAAGCCGGCACCAGCTTCGGGAGGGTGCATCGAGCCACGCCAGGCTCCTATCCTGTTCTCCTCGAGCTCAGCAATGCCAGCTAAAGCGGGCTGAGAAGGTCCGTCTGTGTCTCCATCAACGGCACGGTACTGGACAGGTAGCGGATCACCCGCAAAATCTGTTTGTACCATAGCATCGACTGTGCGCGGATTCCAAGTTGGACCGTGTAAAAGTAGGTGGTGATCCTCTTCAATGCGTTCTGCCAGCCCGGTGGCACTCATTGCGCGGAACAGAGTAATCGCCTCTTTGAGAGAAGCCTTGGCCATTCTTCTGGAGCCTCTCCTGATAAATAGACCAGCCATGAGATAATTGCCAAGACCTTCCTCAAAGATCAAGTTTTGTTCAGCGGCATGGTCCATGGCATCTTCGTATACACGGAGGGCCTGACCAGCATCATGATTCAGCTCATGAATCTGAGCTTCAAGGAAATGATCCAAAGGCAAGTAATTCATGATGGACACGCCGTCCCAGCTGGTTATTCTCTTTCGCAGAGAGGTAAGTGTCTGGATTGCAATTTTGACCTCATCCTCAATGTCGGCGGCATTGGTGCGAGGGTCATTTTGTTTACGGAAGATGAGGCCGGCAAGAGACAATCCGTAGTATAGCATCACTGTTCGCGTATTGTGTGCTAGAGGAAAAAATAAAAATAAAGAAAAACCTGTCAGCATTTCTCTGAAAATCTACATCTTACCCATAGCAATAAATATACAGAAAAGTATGACTTACCAGACCATAGAAGCTTATCGTTCTCGACACATCGCTTCCCAACTGCAACAGCTCTGTCGTAGTGCCCGAACAAAAAGAGCGGGATTATCTCTAGAGTTTCGTACCAAAGGATGGAGCGCTGGCCGTTCTTTGTGTTGGCATCCAGCCATGTCTTGTATGCGGCGGAATTGTGGCAGTCTTGCGGGTCGTCCATGACCTGGTCGGCGATGCTTACTCGGGTTTTGCCTTGGAGCGCTCGGCAAACTTGTCGCACGGCAATCAAGAGCGTCCCGCCACGCGTGTCCTGCTGCCAGTTCGGAATATCTTCGCAGCCATATTGGCACAGAGCCTCGAGATCCACACAATTGTCGCTGGCAAAGAGTTTCAACTGGACCAAGAGACCAAAGCCCAGAATGGTAGAGGTACGGTCTCCTGCAACACTAGCATATTCGACAGCAGTCTCGAGTTGGCTTACAGCAACGCTGAGGGGCATCTGAGCAGGACCGACAAGGGAATAGTATAGCATGTAGCCGTGGGCCATGGAGAGGGCATCCCGGTACTTATCCAGGAGGTCCAAAGCAATCGCCCCCAAGTCGACGGCTAATTGTGCCTTGCTGAATCTAGCGAGGGCTGCCACAGCAATGTAGAGAAAAGCCATTCCACTGTTAGGAAACGCCCCATTGTCCAGATGCACGCCAACCATAACAATTGAAAGGTGGTAGAACATCAGGCAGTCGCTCCACCAAGCGGCAGTGATGGCATCTGCAAGAATGGCACCTACAGACGCTAGGTTGGGGTCGTCCTTATTCGTCGGGTTGACAATGGCGTTTCGATCCATTGATGTTATTCTCGATGTAAGCCTCTCGAATTCGCCGTCGCACTTCTCCCATGATGGCTTCTCATCAAAGGGCACTTTGAGGTCCTTGAGACATTGTACAAGGCATCTCAATGCCTCTTCAGCGTCACCAGCCTGGGAAAAGATTCGAGATTGTAGGACAGACGCAGGAGCCTTGTCGAATGCAGTGCGCGCTACACAGGCATTAGTCGCTTGATATGCAGATGGTATGCAGATGGCAAACAAGAGACTTACCAGACATGAAGATGGTACCTAGCAAAGCATTGGCGGAGCCATGATTGCCCATATCTAATAACAAAAGTTTAGTTACCTCAGAAGAGCAGAGAGGAGGGGCCAGAATCTTACAGATGTAGCACTCTGCAGCCCGCAGGTAGAGCTGGCTCGTCTCTTCATATGAGGTATCCTCTGAGCCATCTTTCCAAGGATTTGGCTGGAGGAGCGCAACCGCGTTGGTATAAAATTTGGCAGCGGTTGGTCTAGCACCGCGCTCCGTGCTCGCTTTGGCGCAATCAAAAAGAAGTTGACGGTATGGTCGGCGAACCTGTACACGCTGGCGTATGATGTCGACCGATTCGCATATGTGTGATGCAATCGTTTCCTTCCACTTGCCGTTGTCCGCGTAATGTTTCATGAGTACTTGGGCAATGACAAAATGCATCTTTCTTGTGTCACAGATCTTGAGTTGACCAGCTGCCTGTATGTATCGATCGTGCGCAAAGCGAAAACGATCGTCCGTCTCGCTTGGGACAAGAACCAAGGCTTGAATCGCTGCTTGCAAGCCAGCCACCGCCTCTTGTTGCTTGTACGGTCGATGTATATACTCGGAAGATGAAGACGATCGAGCGTCTTGGCACTCACCCTTGAGCAAATAACATATTATTTCTTTGTAGACGTCAGCAAATTGGATCCTCAGAGAACATGCAAACCCACAAAGCTTAGCAGACAAAACACATACCAAATGAGAATGAATGACCAAGAAGGGCAGCCCAGCCTAGCAGACATTTTGCTGCCTCTGGCAATTCGCTAAGACGCTTGGTGATGAAATTGGTGTCAAGCACGTCGTAGTTTTGCTCGCCCTGGAACTCTTCAAATAGCTTGTCGAGGTCGTACATCCACTGGCTTGCTTTGTAGTCGTAAAAGATGCAGCGCTTTCGGTGACATGCAGAAAGCATCTCTCGTATGTAAAAGGGGTTGCCACCAGACTTTGACTGTATCACCAGAGCCAAGGGGAGTATGTCTTGTTTCGGCCTTGAGAGCGTCGTAGAGACATACTGTATTATCTCTTCTTCTCCGAGAGGGTAGAGATTAATGCGGGTGATTGTTGGTCCGACCCTCGGCTGCTCTTGAAACTCTGGTGGACAAATAATGTTCTGGACCTTTTCGGATGAAAGTTCGTCGGGACGGTATGTTATGATGATGGCCATCTTGAGTCTTGCGCCAACAATCTGTGTGATGAGATCTACAGACTCATCGTCACTGTTGAAGATTGAATTAGTTGGGATACTTCCCGGTACACTTTTGATATGTTGGCAAAACTGCGCAACAGAAATGTGACATGCAGTGGGATAAGCATGCTGAAAGATTAATGAGACTTACGCAAAATGGAGATCTTCCAGAACGAAGCAAAGAAACTTGTGGTGGGCAAAGACCCTGAGAACGTCGAGAAAAGTGTTCATTAACCTAATGGACTTGGTTGATGTACCCGACCGCAAGAATTCCTGCGAGCTCGAAGTTGATATGACACTTGCACGGTAGGACGACAATGGTGGAGTCGGGGTCCGACCTGGCGAGGAGCCTCTGCGCTGCATAATTCCAGGCGTCCTGCTCCTCGGCTGCATGGTCGAACCTGACGCGTTGGACATGGTTCTTGCAATAGTCGCATCGACGGGTCCGATGAGAAACTCGGGAAGATTCAACAGCTTGTGCAGCATTGGCCACACTGGGCGGATATACTGCTTCAGTGCTTGATGAAAGAGAGTCTCTGTGTTTCGTTCACCCCAGACTTGGCGGAAAAGGGAAGAGAGCAGTTTTAGAAGAGGTCCATACGCCACCCTCCTAGCAGTATCAAACTTGGCGGTAGCACAATATCCGCTCCTTCTTGAATCCGCCAGCACAGACTGTACAAGACAGCTTTTGCCCAATCCACCAGCACCTTCGACAAGGATAACCTCACAGTGGCCGTTTCTTCGAAATTTGGCGCTGCCCAACTGTCTGGGAAGGCTGGATGAGGCGTCGGTCGTAGGCGCCAATCGAGATTCTCGTTCTTCGCCGAGACTGTTAGCCAAGCTCCTTGTCTCGAGGGATATGGATTGGTGCCGGTCCCATGGCTTTGCTGTAATACGATTCGACACAATCAAATCTCCAGGAAGGGCGTGTGAGTCGGTCGAATAGACAGATGGGATCATACTGCTGCGCGACCTCGGATCGGAGCCCAGGGTAGCAGCATAAGAGCCACTTTGCCTGTTACCTCCGGCCTCTGAGCTGCCTCCGTCACTGGCAGACATGTCGGCGGCATCCAAAAACTCGTTTGAGAGGCTCGACGCATCCGAGAACCTATTGCTGGCGCCCCGTTGGCTCATGGCATAAGATTTGGCCGCCCGCTCAATGAGCCTGAGTAATTCGGCTCGCTCCTTCTGCCGGCCTATCATCATGGAGGGCAGCAGAAAGAAGGAGCTGACATCGCGAGATGCAATGCGCCATTCCTTGAGAGCCTGCCAGTTGCCATTACCTAGGAACTCCTGCACCTTGACCAAGTCGTGGCGCAAGCCGCTTATCGAGTGATATCGATCTCCGACATCCTTTGCCGTGCATTTTTGAATGACTCTGCCGAGCACGTCGGGCACATCGAGCCGAATCGTCGACACGCTGGGGATCTTCTTGCCCAAAACACCCTGCACAATGTCGAGCGGGCTTTCCCCATCGAATATTGGGCTTTGCGTTAGGAGTATCCAGAAGAGTACACCGAGCGAATAGATGTCGGTCCGCGCATCTGGCTCAGCAGGCATTCGTCCCGTCTGTTCCGGACTAATGTACAGCAGCTTGTTTTTGGCGCCGAGTTCCTTGGACAAGGTAGACCATCCGGTGCTCGTGAGACCATGTTCGAAGGACCGCAATCCAGAACCAACTATCATTAATATCACCTTGCCAGTTTCTTGGTCAAAGTGGAAGGAATCACCTCGAATTTCGCCGTGTATCACTCCCATGCCGTGATGAATCATTTCCAAGCACTGCGTGGCTCCGATGGCAAAGTCTAGAAACGAGTTGAGGCTGATTGGACTTTCGAGCTGTGGCGGCCGAACGTCTGCAACCCACTTGTCTTCAGCCTTGCGTGCGTAGTAGAAGGCTGGGCCAAGATCCATAATCTTGGGAAGATGGTTCGGACCAGGCGAGTGGTAGATCGCAACGACAATCTGGGCTCGGTCTCCCGGCACAGGTGCAAGACGTATGAGGTCCAGAGGCTTTGGTATATGTTCGAGGTTCGGATCTGCCGTCAAAACGAGGTTCTTCATCATGTGGAATACCCTCTCTTCGCGCAAGACATGGTACGAGACTCTTGCGATCACAGGTTCCTCTACCACTGCTCCGGCCGAAGACTCCTCGCCGGCACTGGTTTCGCTGAGAGGGCCGTTAGACATGGACGAAGACGGGGGTTCGGAGGGCGAGACGCGGGTCGAGCTCGACAAATTCGCGGGACCTTTGGCCGTAGAGGACGGACTGTTGCCATATTGGCTCGAGTACCTGGGTGCAAAGCGCGTGCCCCATATATGCCTGTATTACGAAGGACTGGTTAGAGCTGCCCAACCAACATCTCGCCACATGACTGTGGGCAGAACTGGGCCGAGATGGGGAACGCTTTACCAGTTATCGTAGCTTGAATGTGAAGGTGGTTGCGACTCGTCCCAGGAGTAGCCGCCGATCTGGGAAAGCCGCTCGTAAATGCGCACTGGGGGATCGAGCGCCGAGTCCAGCAGATCGTCTTGGACAGCCGACCCCTCCATCCTGAGGACCGGAGAGGCGGGATGTAGACGAAAGACGGCGTCGGCGCAGCGCAGCGAGCAGGAGTTGAAGTAGATTGGATGTTGGGAGACACGCAATCTCAGCCGTCGGTCGAGTCTTATCCGGGCGTGCTCGAACACATGGCTCGCCAGACAAGGAATTCAGGGTCTCGTTCGGGGCGTGGTGATGCTGCTGCTGCTGCTGCTGCTGCTGCTGCTGCTGCTGCTGCTGACATTCAGCGTTGGCGGACGAAAAAAACGCGATCTGTGCAGGACACAGCGCACACGCACACGCACACACAAGAGGATGCAGCGGTAAAACGGAGTCCGGACTAAAGACGTGCGCGAGGCAGTGGAGGAGATGGCAGGCGGAACGTCAAATACTTTTGCGTGCTGGGTGGACTTGGTGGCTCTGGTCGTGCTAAAGCTCCCCACACTGCAGAGGCCCGGCTAGGGGAATTGCGAAGTGCACTTGCTAGCGATGAGGTAATGACTCCAGGCCGACGGCGCAGATGACAGGGGTCGCCCTTTGCTTGAAAAATCTAGGTACAACCACTACGCCGCCCCAGTGGTGTGTTGTCACTTTTGGGCAGGAGCACTTGGGCACTTTGGAGGGGGGGAAATACCTCTGGGCAGGCAGGCACAGACTGCAGGCCAGCTTTGCTGCGAGGGCATGAGAAAAAGAAACAAGACAACCAGCCACAGCCTTGTGAAAGAGTCTAGATCTGGGAGATGCGGCGGATGGTCCCACTGTAAGATTGTGTCTGTGTCAGTGAGTGGAGAGAGCCATCAGTTTGACGGGCTAGCAACAAGTACATAGTACCGCATACTTTGACAAATAAAATAACCACCAAGAAGGGATCCAACCAGGTGCAGTATTATGCAGTGACAGCAACACCAACAAGTCTCTAATGGTCAGACTCATGGCCCTGAATCGGCTTGCTGCACAGATTCCGCAAGAGCCAGTGGGCAGATCAGCACAAAAAAGTCAAAATCCAGGGCTCCAGACTTTGTGGTTGCTGCCCTGTCCCAGGGTGCTGGAGGTGCCTAATTGGCCAGCAACAAGGCATGATGGACAGGTACACCCACCTGCTGCCTGCAGGAAAGACCAACACCCCTTTCTGTAGGCTCGTGGACCTTGGATGTTCTGACTCGGGACCAGAAAAACAAAAAAAGGCCCCGTATTTTCGTAACACCAGTATGTACGTTAGTGCTCATGCTACCTTGACGAGGACCACCGCTAGACAATTATATACGATACTGGTGAACTGGTCTGTTTAGAATTGGTGAGTTTATCCTGACGCTCCCAAAGAACTTCTCTTCGCTCTCGCATCAGGCCCAAATGCTTTTCCAGCCTTTCTTGGTCTGCAAATCCAGAGCCGAATCCGAAGTAACATACCCTACTCGAACCACCTCCGACAGAAAGCGCGGCTCCGCCTCGATGCCGACGTGTTGTGAATCCTGCATCGCCTCAATCTCCTTAATGACATCAGCAGCGGTGTGGGACGGGCCCTGGTATTTTCGCGAGGCTCACTGAGGCGCTTTTGGATCGACCACGATAGGCGTATCATCGACCGGGCTGGACTGTCCTACTGTTTCAGCAGTTTCCCATCCTACCATGGTCACATCGTACAAGAACACCCACGAAGCGTCGTTTCGTTGAGATGTTTGTCGCCGTGGATTCTCCTTTTGATCGACTGACGCCTGGACAGAATCGAGCTGTTCCTGATCTGACACTGCAGTCGGCCACGCAGTGACTGGGAGAGCCCGTCGAGATATACAAGTCGTACAACAGTAGTCACAGAAAAGAACCCTGCAGCCATGAAGAGCAATAATTACTTGCGAAGACAAGTCAAAAATAAGCACACATTTTCCAATGTCTCTTTCAAACAATAGTGGGGTGTACTCTATCACATGTCTCTGTATTGTCCGTCTCGCCCATCTATGCATTTGCCATCATGGGATGTGGTCTGTACCACGTTTATAGAATATATCATGCCCGCCGTCTATTCGGGTGATGGCATGTTGCGAAAAGTCTTCGTCAAAAAGAGAAACAAAATATTGTGTCAAAAGAATCATCCCCGTCGTCAGGGTTTCCCATGCAACTCCAGCCTGATCCCGCCTTGCCTTTCCTTTCATGATACGCGTGCTCGACAAAAAAACAACAGATTCCTTTTCTTTTCTTCTTTTTTCTTCTTAGTTAAGACGACGCTCCGTGTTGGCACGCGAGTTGACAAAGTCGGGGTAGTTGAGCGTCAGCTCGACAGCACCATTGACAATGTGGTCAGCGGCCTCAACACCCAGCATAAAGGAGTGGTCCTGGTTGCCGACCTCGTATTTCCAGCTGCCAAAGCGGCCACGGGAGTAGATGTCCTTGGCCTGCAGCTTGGGCAGAAGCTCGGCCAGCACGCCGTTACGCTCAAGGGCGGGTGTGGGGTAACCGTGGTAAAACTTGCGGTGGTAGGTGGAAACGATCTCGTCCTCGGGCAGGATCATCTCGGTGTTGATGAGACCCTGGATACAGTCCTTGAGCAGGTTCTCCTCATCCACGGGCTTCTTGGTCGACTGAGAGACCTCGAGCATAATAGACCAGTAAGGACCCTCCTTGGCCTCGCTGGAGTCGGCCTTCTCGCCATTGGCCTTGTACAAGGTGGGCAGCTTGGCGTCTTTCTGGGGCTGGTTGTATGGGGAGTAGTTGGAGAAGATGGTGGCACGGTAGAAGGGGCAGTTGTCTTCAGGGAAGTAGAGCTACGAGACGAGGCAGAGTCAGTATGTGTCAAAACATAGCAAGGACTAGAAGTTGGACAAGGAGGTATGGGCTTACCCAGCACTTGTCGCCAATACGGTCAGGGCGGGCACCGCGCAGACCAACACCAATGACGTGGGTGGAAGAGAAGTAGAGACCCTTGGAGATCTTGACGAGCTCCTCGTCGCCCATCTTCTCAACGAGCTGGTCCGCGTTCATGGTGGAGATGAGTTGCTTGTAGCCAATCTTGGAGCCATCGGCAAAGTGTGCGACCTTCTTGTCGGCATCGATCTTGGTGACCTCGCCCTTCTTGCCAAAGCGCTTCTTCTCATCGGGAATAGTGTTGGCAACAGCAATCCAGATACCACCAGTACCGTCACGAGCAGGGAAACGGAAGGTAGCGTTGGGACCCCAGTTACCGGCAGTCTTGTTGAGGATGATGTTCTTGGCAATGAGCTTGACGTTGGGGGCAGCCACACGCTCGCCGAGCCAGTCAGATCCCATCTTTAACGACCAATTAGTCTCAATCCCACCAAAACAAATACATACAAGGGGCAAACGGGCGTGCTCGACTTACATCGGTGGTGGGAACGGCCCAGACCTTGTAGTTGTATGGGCGCATGAAGATGTTGGCAAGGTGCTCACCCATCTGTCTCACAATCCACTCGTCAAAGTTCTTGGGCTTGGCCTTGGTGACCGCAGCCTCCTGCGCAGCGTCGATGAGGCCCTCGATGGCCGCAACCTGGTCCTCCTTGGGCAGCATGGAGACGTTGTTCTGGAAAGGGTAAGGGACCCAGAGGCCCTTGTAGCGAACGTAGGAAATGCGCTGGTGGTTGAACCAGTCATCCTCCTTGGGCAGAGCCTCGTCGAGACAGTCATCGAAGTACTTGTAATGGGAGAAGATGACGTGGCCGCCAACATCGTACAGCTAAATGCAGCAAATTGCCTCTGGTTAGCCAAAGCGCCAACTTACTTCGACGAGCAGCAAAAAGAGCCAGATTTATTGGGGGGAAGCGAAACTTACGAAACCCTCAGGGGTAACGTCAGTAGCAGCAAGACCGCCTGCCTTGTCGCTGGAGTCGACAATCAACCATGAAGGACCATTCTAAGCATAGCGGCTGTTAGCATCAAGATGTTATCGGGCACAACAAGGCACAACAACGTTCTGGTGGCGATATTCGAGTTACTCACGACCTGGTTGAGGCGCTTGGCAGCACCCAGACCCGTTGGGCCCATACCAATAACGAGAACATCCACGTTTCTGTTTCGTAGGCGCTGTCAGTTTCCAATCGCTCTCTCTAGACGCTGCAGGCTCTGCTGGCCAGCAGACGGCGGTCAGGCCAGGAGGAGTCGGTGAACATACGTGTCAGCCATTTTGTGTGTTTGTTTTTGCTTGGACAGCGTCGGCTCTTTCTGAAATGGAGGGCTGGAATGCAAAAGAAGGTGGTTTATCCTGCTGGACACGGTGGCTGGTAGGACGAAGAGAAATGGCAAGAGTGCAGACGGCAACGAAACGAAGCAGAAGGATGAGAGGCAAGGCAAGAAAGCAGATCGCAAAAGAGTTGCAGGATGGGACGGCGGCGGAGAGGAGGGCAAGATAATAATAATCCCTCCAGAGCTTCGATGTCACTGATCAGTCAGGGGTCTGTCCCTCTCTCCCACCCCAAGCGCGCCCGTGCTTTTGGAGGGGTTCCCCTTTTTTTTTCTGGCCTGGACCAACTGGACCAAAAACACGTCGGTAAAATGAACAGGCGGCAGGGATCTGACAAGGGGTCCCCACCACCGCCAGCGCCATCTTGGTGCAGCCTGTTGAAGGCCAGCGGCCCTGAGCTTCTCCCACAGCTGGGCTGGACAGGGGGCCGTAGGCTTGAAACAGGTTCTCAAATGTTGGCATTGCAGCGGTGGGCATCGAGTGGGTGGCGCTCCTGGGCCCTCGTGTCAGTAGGCGCAGTGGGTCACTCACGGCATCAACCCTGTGGTGTTGTTCAAAGTGAGCAAGCCAGCAGAGCCTGCGATTCTTCACATTCCATTCCCCTCCAGCCCGTCCCCCAGCAGTTGTGACAATTGGTGGTTCAGTACGAAGTAGTAGCAGAGGTCCTTGCAGCAAGGAGCAATCGAAGCCTTGGGTAGTGTATTCAACAAAGGTTGCTTGGATCACTTCATTGGACACAAAATGCCAATTGGCGAAGGACACACTTGTCGTCCAATGTTACACTTAGGGCTTCTAATTTATTTCCTATTTATTTCCTTCTTTTTTTAAAATGCCTCAGTGTAGACAGAAAAGTCCTGTACTTGCCTGCTACATAGATTGCCAGTCTACTTTTCTTCTGGCCGCTCTAATTGATGCTTGGTGGGATGATCTCTGGTGATTTTCATTGCAATGCTCAGGACATCATCAATATAACTAGAGCTTCTCAAATCACCACAGGCAGGGCAAGGCACAGCTGATTGTGATGAGCAACGGAGCTACCCTGAGCTCTGATGGCCCCCCTCCCCCAGGCTTCCAGAAGAACATGTACATCACCTCTCTGCCAGCTCCATTGGATCAATGGCAAGGTAGCATGGGATGCCAACTTGAGATAAGCTGTATTGGCCTTGGTGGGTCATCTCCCACCCTCCCAGACCAAAGCTATGATGAGGGTATTTGCTCTGCATGTGCACATTCCTTTGTACATATTGCCAATATCAACAGAAGATGGCGTTGCATAACCCAAGTATAAAGTAGCTCAGCACTTGCCAACTCTACGAAACGGTGACAGTGACGGCGTCGGCGACGGCTGCGAAGCGTGTCGACGGATCAAGATGGCCACGACATTCAGAGAGAGGAACGGGGAATGGGATGATCAAGGCCAGCGCAATATCAAGAACACACAGTACAGAGATCCTGCATAGCTACTTGGAGTGTATCCATGGAGTACTACGTACATAGTAGCTGACGAGCCCGTAAGGTGACAGGTGTCTAATCTCAGACGGATGAGCTGTCGCTCCCCGTCGCCTATTGAATGGATGATTGGGATTATTGGCCCTAGCCCGCCTTTTGGGAATACTCAAAACTACTGTGTACTGTATGACACGCAACCTCTTGTTTTGGTGACCGGTCCCCGGCACATCTAATTTCCTATGAAATGAGCGATGCATCTTCCAATCTATCCAATTCTTCTGACGGCAGTTGCAGCGTGCCTTGAACCTCCCATTGATAGGGCAAAAAAGCCGAAACATGGACCTTGGGGCTCGTCTCGAATATACCATTGTAACGCGAATTGCAACCAGCGTGTCGTCAATATACGACAACGTTTGAAGCATCTGGTGAACTGCACGCCAAAGATCACAAGGGCATTCGCAAGCCGAGTGGACAGTACTTGGGTAAACATGATATACCGAGGGTGATCCATCATGTAATAGAGTAGTAAAGTAGTGCTGTACATGCGATAGTATCTTGTGTCTTTGTCCTGTCCGCAGCCATTTTTAGTCCTACTGCTCCAATATATTCGCTGCAGGGTTCGTGGGTGTTGTTGATCTCGTTTCACCTTGGGGCGATCGGCGGCTCAATAATACCGAGAGGGCCCAAAGGCTTACCTGAAGATACAGTATGTGATTGTTGGTCTAAGCAGGTCCACGCAACAAGCCATGAACAGCCTTTTCCTGAACCGTTGCGCGGCTCTGCGTCGTCCCAGTCAAGCCGTGGCACCCGCCCGGCCGGGAGAACATGACACCAGGGTATCGGATGAAGCACACAAAGGACTGCTTCCTGGTAGTGAGTAAGTAGGTACTAGCTGAGTTTCGCAAGCTTTTTTCCTTCCCAACAGCCTAGGGTGCCGAAGCGCTGTCCAACAGCGAGAAAATTCGTTTTGGCCACCCTGTGTGCTTGCGTCGCTCATCTGCGAGGTGTGCAGCAAACAACCTAGGCACAGCACTACCGAGTTTGTCTATCTGACTGTACCAGAGCCAAGAGTCAAGCCATCATCAACAATGCCAGCAAGCAAGCGCTGCCAAATAGAAGACCAGCGGGAGGCCAGCCATGACTCGGGACCCGCTGGCACCGGCACCATGCGAGCGCTGGATAGTCAAGTTGGAGATCCTATTTATATGATGCTACTCATTCATCCCTCACAGGCCTCGCCACTCTAGCGGCATCCCCGCTCTCCATCCAAATTTGACCGACAAGTGTAGCAGAGTAGGTGAGTGGTTTGATGCTGTACGGCACTCTTGTTGCATACTACTGTAAGTATTTTGTACCTGTGAGTGTATATCACAGACATGCCTGGAAGGCTTGGAACCCGGAACTTGGCGATCCGCGTGTGGAAACAAACCTTGATAGACAATAGACAAGCAGCAGCAGCAGCGCGCAGTTCTGACGGCCAGCAAGCACAGGGTTGCAAGGCCTATCACAAGAGACAGATAAGTCACATTGCCTGGATTTGGATGGCGAGGACCCGTGCGAGATGGCCACCAAGCAAGCCGGCGACCGAAGCACAGGGACTACAGAGTACACTGACTACATAGCATTATGCGCATGGGTGGCCGCAAGGCTGGGCTCTCAAAAGTACATGCCAATTCATCCTCGCGCACGGTCCTGCGGACGGAGAACAGATCCGAGTTCTCATAGGCTTGCGATATTTGCATGCAGCTTTTCTCCAGCCAGGCCAGGCCAGCTGCCAGGTTGTCGTGAGCAGTGCGATGCTGCTCATCCAACTGCCGGCTTTGCGCGGCGCAGCAGACACTGGTTGATATGTATATCCATATTCCACACTATGGCATCTAGGTACTTTCAGATATCTATGTGGTCCCTTGGAAGACGGAAATAAATCCCAGCAGCCGGCAAACAAATGTCAATCTGCATCGTCACGTCTTGGCATCTGACTTTGACGATTCCCGCCATGCAGGACGTCGTGCTGACACCACGCCGTCACCACCACTGAAGCCTTTCTTGCAAATGCTCGGCCAGGCCAGCAGTCTATTACAAGAGGAAGCCTGCCGAAGAAGGTTCTGAGAGGCGGACACGGTACAACGTTGGCGCAAGCGACCGGCGCCAGCCGAGTGCCAAGTTGAGTAAACACAAGCACCGCCCCAACATACTACGGTACAGTATGTGCATAGTGAGTGTTTCTTCAATGTGCAAAAGTGTTTGATTACCATCCATATTTTGGGTTTGATTAGACTCCAAGCCCGCGAATGTCCCCTTGCAGAGGTTTGAGCTGCTGGCCACGCCACAACAAGCCCTGACAAAGGCAAGAATATGCACTTGAGCAGCAAATAATTCAACGACCAAAACGCTGGGCACTGCTTTCACTAGCCAAAATACTACACTACTATCATCTATAGTGCCTCGTGGCGTGCTGGCCTCGAGGCTCGAGCAAGCACTGGACCGTTGCGCAAAGAGGGCCAATCTTAATTGGGCTGATAGGGCATGGGAGCCTGCCGCAGTCCTGCAACCCTGCAACCCCCTATTTCCTGCAAGACCCCCATCCCTGCCCCTCCTGCCAGAGAGCCCCCCCCCCCGGGCCCCCTAAAGCCGCATCGCCTAGCCCTGTGGGCGCCGCTGCGGCTTGGGGGACTTGGGAGGTTCCTGGGACCCTGGAGCTGCCCGGGGCGGTGGGCACGTTTAGTTTAGAGGCACTGTGGGCTCTTTCCAAAGATGGATCAGCCTTGGCACTGCCAAACCAAGCTACTGTACCGCCCCGAACAGCGGACCGCAACCTTGGAACCTCGTCAATCTTTTTTCGCTCCCGCTGGAAGCCAAAGCAAGCCGGCCAGCCAGCCAGCCAGCCAGTCGAAACCTCTCAGCGAGGCCACACACACACACGCATCCACCCACGCCCACGCCCACTCGCACTTCATCGCACTCCTTTTCGTTCCCCTTCCTGCGCCCTATTGCACGCTGCAGACCTGGCACAGGCACTGCAGACCCCTGTCCCCCGCTATAAGCTGCGCTCCTCATAAGCCCAGAAGGTCTCTTTTTCTGTCGTCTCAGGTTTGCGTGGCCTTGGCCTTACCCACATAACCACAACTCTTT
The DNA here is from genome assembly GCA_003019895.1 of Coniella lustricola. NCBI lineage: Eukaryota > Fungi > Ascomycota > Sordariomycetes > Diaporthales > Schizoparmaceae > Coniella > Coniella lustricola. The sequence goes on along the minus strand of KZ678463.1, from coordinate 32,451 downwards.
CTCAACCGCAAGCACTTGTTGCGCCAAGTTGTCCACTCGTTACTACATCTTTTCTTTCTTTCAGCCCATTTGCGCCTTCTCCCGTCGCGACACACGACGCCATCGACCTCTGCGCTGCCGGCACGCTGGGCAATCTTCTAAATACTTGTTCCACTTCCTTCTCGAGTCTGCTGTTTCCGCTACAGTTAATATGGACCAAAAAGAGCGCAGCTCTGGCGAGGTCGCCAGAGAGCAGAATGCTGTCCTGCCGACCGTCAATCCCGATGCGCAAAAGTCTGATGTGTCCAAGGTCTCGATACCTTCGGCAGTCTACGTCGCGTAAGCTTCGCCCAGCGCTTGCGCGAATCTGCATGGACATAATTCCGTTGACGTCGATGGTCACCCGCGCGTGAACGTCCACGTCTGCGTCCACGAAACGACATTGTCATTGTTCAGTCGCTAACACGTGTATCGGCTGCGCACAGAGTATGGATCAGCTTGAGTTCCTCCGTCATTCTGTTCAACAAATGGGTCCTTGATACCCTCCAATTCCGTATGTTCCCCAAGAGATGAGAGAAGATGTGCGCGGGGCGAGCCGTTGACTGAGACATTTGTGCCCAGACTATCCCGTTATCCTGACGACCTACCACTTGATCTTCTCGACGATCATGACCCAATTGCTGGCCCGTTATACCACATGGCTCGATGGCCGCAAGACAGTCAAGATGACCGGTCGTGTCTACCTGCGCGCCATTGTTCCCATTGGTGTCATGTTCAGCATGAGTTTGATCTGCAGCAACCTGACCTACCTGTACCTGAGCGTTGCCTTCATCCAGATGCTCAAGGCCACTACTCCCGTCGCTGTCCTCCTCGCCGGCTGGGCCCTGGGTGTATCTTCGCCTAACTTGAAGACCTTCCTCAATGTCTCGGCCATTGTGATCGGTGTCATCATTGCCTCATTTGGAGAGATCAAGTTCAACATGATCGGCTTTATCTACCAGATGGCTGGTGTCGCTTTTGAGGCTACCCGTCTGACCATGGTGCAGCGTCTGTTGAGCGGTGCCGAGTTCAAGATGGACCCTCTCGTCTCCCTCTACTACTTTGCGCCCGTCTGCGCTGCCATGAACTTTGTCGTCGCTTTGGTCTGGGAAGTTCCCAAGGTCTCCATGGCTGAGGTCTACAACGTCGGTCTTTTCACATTCATGTTGAACGGCATGGTCGCCTTTGGTCTCAATGTCTCGGTCGTTCTGCTCGTAAGTCGAAACTCACGCTGTGCCCATAAAAGGCCTGCAACTCAAGCTAATGTGGAACGAAAATAGATTGGCAAGACTTCGTCTCTGGTCCTCACCCTGTGCGGAGTGCTCAAGGATGTTCTCCTCGTCGTTGCTTCCATGATCATTTGGGGCACCGAGGTCAGCGGCCTGCAATTCTTCGGTTACAGTATCGCTCTTGGCGGAATGGTCTACTACAAGCTCGGAGCTGAGACTCTCAAGGGCTACGCTGGCGAGGCCGGCCGCCACTGGGCTGAGATGGGCCAGACTCGCCCTGCCATGCGCAAGCTCATCATTATTGGCAGCTTTGTGCTGTTCCTCTTCCTCCTCTTTGGCGGTGTGGCACCAAAGTACGCCCCCGACTACGTTCCTGATACCTCCAAGATGTGGAGTGTGGCAGCCAACAAGGTCCCCTCCTTCGGAACCTCTGTTTAAGAGATTCACCAACTTGAATGTCTCTGGAGCAGGCTCGATGTTTCGTGTCCGATCTCGGGTTCTGTAAAAAGAGACATGTCTACCTGTATGATCAGCTGCGTACACTAAAGGGGAGCATCAACGTGATTTACTGTGCAAGGGCGCAATGCATCTTGTGCCTTTCAGGTAAGACTTTGCGGAGCGTACAGGCTCTCGTGGTTGCGACTGCTACGCAGCAGGCCTGTTTCTTTTATTATTCTCATTTGACACGGAACGGGTTATTTTTTGGAGGCTGGGCAGGTGTAGCAAGATACTTGCTCGTGACATCTGATGCACATATTAGAGAGAGACGTGGCGGGCAAAGCACCGGGGAGACTTGTATTGTGAACTTTCTGGGTTGCACCCCCACAGGCGTCATGTTTTATGCAGACCAGATAAGCATATGATTGTTTGTTTTTATTAGACAAAATGAAATAGATCTTGAAAGAAACTATGTAACCTGAGTTACGTAAATGACATGGCCAAGTGTTGTATAATTTGTATTGTGTTTTTGATTTGGGGTTGGTTCAGTGATTTACATAAATGTTGTCGACGGTATATTCCTCGATATGTTGACACTTTACGACGACCTTGTATAAGCATGTAAGTAATATTTCGTGTCTTGAACGCCACGTTGCGAGAGCCAAGATGATGGAGATGAGACAAATTGGGGTGTTCGGTGCCTCTGTGCGGAGCACACTGGATAGTCGACGAGACGACATTGGAGAGGGTTCCTAGACGAGCTGGCTCGCTCTCTGAATGGGCGAACGATGCTCTGCTCAACCGGAGACCGGCATGATGATACCAATGGTGAAGACCGCGAGGGCAGGATTGGTTACTCTCAGGTTCTGTGGTTGAATGTGATGGTAGCCGCCGCTGGAAGAGTGATTGCGCCGTCTAGCCTAAAATGAAGCATCGATTGGACAAAAGGGCAGTTGGTACTTTCATGTAGTCGAGAGTAGATGTGACGATGTAGGAGACTGCTAGTGCTAGATGGGACGCTCTCGGGCTCTCAGTTCGGTGCTTGAATTAATCTACACATGTCACTCGGCACAGATACACCACACCATCAGTGCATCGTCCCGGGACACGTTCGTTCTGTGGTCATGAAAGGGCCGGCCAAACAGGCCGTAGTCGTCTTTTCCTTTGGTCAACTACAAAGTTGTCCTAGCTAGCGACGGCATCCCATTTCGACCGATTCACAGCATGCACGCACACACAGCACACAAACACACAAGACATACGCACACTTTGTGTTTCCGTTCATGTGGTATTTTTGATTGGTCCCCTCTCACGCAACTGCCTGTCCGATAGAAGAACGCCAAAGATGTGGTTTAAGTCGACCAGTCGCCCGATTGTTGTGAAATTTTGGGATTTCATAAATGTATCAATCGAGTGTCGTTGAAAGAGCAGCTTGAATGAGAAAAGAAAGTCTCTCGTATGGTTCTTTTCCCTTTTTGTTCAATGCCGTCGATTTTTTGTATTGTGATGCTGTATACATCTAGACCAGTTCGCCCCCACCCAAACCGAAATCAAGGAAGAAACAAGCTTAAAATCCTGTAGTGATATCATGTTAGCATACATCGTCCGCGGTGTACCAGTGGTCGCCTGTCGCCTGCGCAAGCAAGTGGCAAAGTCGTTGCTAATCTGGGAGTTTTCATTCGAGAATTGCGAACGATGAAGAGCTCTTGGGGAAAGCTCTTGGGTAATCGGATGTGGAAACGTACTCAGAGGAGTGAAGAACCAGCGGTTCTTGCCGCTCGTGTAACGCTCCTCAAGGGTCTTCTTGACGGTCTTCTTGGCATCCTCACGCTGGGAAACCTCCTTGAAGGTGTCGGAGGTCAGGGCGCCCTTGAGACCCTCGAGCTCAAGAGTGTAACGGGTGGGCATCAAGTGGTTGTAGTTGACGACCTTGACGAAAGGCTTGATCTTGGAGCGCTTCTCTTGGCGGGTCTTGGACATGCGGCGGGTGATCTTGGAGGGGTAGCGCTCGATACCGGCGACCAGGGCGTGGCCGTAAGGGTGCGACTTGTTGCCAGTGTCGACGGGCTGGATGATCACGACCTGTAGCGAGGTAAAACACAATAGGGCACCTGGTCAGCAACTTGGACTTTCTTGATTTCGTATTCCATTCTGGGATCCAATGCACGTCAATTGTCGACCCGACGGGGACCGCGAAGCGTCTCTTTCTGTTCCCAAGCTCTTTCGCACAAAGACAAAGCATTGCACCACTGGTCGATTGGTCTGCCAGAGGTTCAAGCCCGCTGCACCTCTTGTTATCTGCTTCTTTTCTCGTGCCATGTCGCGGTCTCGGTCCCGGTCGCGCCAAACAATCCGTATTGGTTTCAAGGTTCGGTCATTCTCACCTTCTTTCCGGCATAACGGCCACGGGTGATGATGGCAACACGGCCAACCTTGAGGAACTTCATTGTGACTGCTGGTCGGGTCGTGAGCGGGGGGTGGGAAATGAAGTTTGTTGTTGCGGGATGGCGAGGTCAGTATCACTGGCGTTGATGGGTAGGGAGCGAAAAAGCTGTGGGCTCTGCTAATTTTCGCGGTGCACGGACCATGCATGCACGCACGTGATACTGGGTGGGGCTTCTGCTGATGAGAGCTGCAGCAGGCGGCATCTGCGAGGCAAGCGGGCGGGAAGCTCATCATGCGTCGTTGGCAATCATCAATCACCTGAGCAGGCTTGGCTAAAACTTTGCAACAACTCATCTCTTGGGCCGCCAACCGAATCTGTGCTCGAATCTGTCCGAGATAATCAAGTCAACCGGTGGCAACTTGTCGAACATTCGCTGCAAGTGACAATCGTACAAATACCCACTCGTCATTGCTCAAACTCAGGTCGCCTTGATTCACGCCAGCGCCAGTAGACACACCTTCAAAATGCCTGCACCCACGTATATTATTTCCAAGGTCGCAGATCCGATCTTTGCAGTGTTCATCGGACTCTCTGCTGCAGCCACGAGAATCAACCGTGAGGAGAAGGAAAAGGGTCGGACTACATCTCAGACGCTGGACGCAGGGCGAAGGCATGTCAATTCTACAACTTCCCAACCAATGAGCCCATTGCACTCTATCACTTGATTTCCGGTGTCTGAATCTGTCCCTAACTATTTGCACTACAACAGACGACTTGGCATGCTCAAGAATAGCATTTGAATGTCCCCGATACTCAAATTCTCCTCCAAGGCTTTTGTCGTTTCCTCAGATCGTTGCGTGCTATTGAAACTGAAGCAACGTCATCACAACGACTCGACCTTATGGCAATTGTTCAACATTGCGTCGCGTTTCTGATAACGTGACCCACAGGCAAATGAACCTGCGTTCAGGTATGGTAGATTACTCCGATAGCTAGCAACACTGCCTGGCTGCTTCGGGTCACACTTTTACTTTCACCCACTGAAGACTGGGCCATATTCTTTCTTCATCGCCTGCCGAACCATTTGTCCACAGAGCTTCGCTGTCGGATTTGTACTCACGGCGAGGCCCTTTGCGATTTCGTTGCCGTATCGGCCACCCAATGCAAAATCCGCAGAAGCGGCTTCCTCAAAGTCGAGTCTTTGCCAGGACGCTTCCCTTCTGAGCGAATCAATATCGACCTCGCCACCTCTGGCAATCAATTTCGACGTCTGATGATAGATAGCTGCCCTCTGGGTATGCGCAAGGGAGAGTGTCTTTGCAGCATGTGGCGATAAATGAGCGTTTGGAGTGGTGGGTGAGAGGAGCGATATACAGGTCTCCAGATCCGACAAGACTTCACTGGCTGCAGACAGCCTTGCGCTTCTTTCACTGTTCAACACCAAATGGCCGTCGGCTTGCTCGACCCCCACGACCAATAAACCATCACCGTACAGACGCCGAATTGCTTGTGCCCGGTTATTCCTGGCGCTAGCATATGACGGGTTTGACGACAGCAGTGCACCCAGTTCGCTCAGACAGTTCTTGTATGCATCGACTGGCTCTGCTCCTGTTCGGGGTTTGAGACCAGCCAGCTCAAGCTCTGACTGCTGGACGGCCAAGATGATCTTGCTCTCCTGCGTTGCAATGTCGTCGTACTGAGTGGGATCCGTCACATGTGGATCCCTGGGTAGGGAAGCATCTATTTGTACGGTTCTAGATGGATCGAACTCGGGATCCTGAATCTTTTCTCTGTGAATTTCCTGTGGTCAGTTTACGTGCGACGATTTCTTCTGTCGGCAGCCCAAATACAATTCACATACAAGATATTCAGATCCCTGGTGCTGAGTGATACATAAGCCATGGCTTTGTCGTTGGATTATTGACACCGGCGCCAGTGAAAGTTTTTCGACTTGAAGGGAGGAAAATCGACAAGGCGTGCAGAGAATGCTTTTTGCCGCTATTGCTGGTTCCTGTTCTCTCACTGCGATTATTTGAAGCTGCTTCCAGTTTCGTTCTGTACGTTGGATCTGGCACTTGAATGTTCACGGCTCATTTGCGCCGAGCGTTGATAATCAGCCACTCTGTGATTGGAAAGTGGAACTGCGGTTGGCGTGGGTATTCTGCGTTGTTGCGCTTATTCACCGCCCTTTTAGGAAACTGGAGGACCTTCTTTGATATAGGAAATCCTGGGGAATCCGGGGTTGCCTTTTCCCCGTCACAGCGATACGGCCGTTGCTCGTTGCCAGAACCATGATGACCGCTTTCCGCGCGCGGCTTAGCATCGGCATCTGGCGGCTTACATAGGCAATCATTGCCTTACGGCTGCGTTCCGCTACCGGTTTGCCGCGCTCTCAGCCTGGTCCGGCGGCTTAGGCAGCCCAAGGGCCACCTTAGTTTCCCTACGGCCTCGTCACAAGACGGGTATCGTCGATCGCCGCAGGAGCTTGAGATGATTCTAAGCCCACAGACCGAGGTATCCGCTATCTCAAGGACTATGCCGAGTCCAACAATCTACGACATCGCTGTGCAGATTGTCCGCCTGGGAATATATGCCTGGCTGTCCCCCCTCCAGCCTTGCCTGAACTCACATCCGGATCTATACATAACAACATCCTATTAAGAGGACGCCAATCTGTGGTACTTGCTCGATACCACTAAAGACCGAGGACAATTGTTATATATCGCAGACGCACTTACACTCTTTCTGCTTTGATCAATACATCTCCAACACAGACTCGACTTCTATCGGTGCTACCACTATACAGAGGACTTCCAGCAATCACTTTTGTGTGATAATGAGCCCATCTGCCATCAGCAATGACTCCTTGAACAACACGGCAGCCTACCAGGCCAATGGTAGTACTGCTAATGGAAATGCAATCTCAGCTGCTGATCATGCGGTCCGCAACCCACTCCCCAACTTCAATGGCTACGACCACGTAACCTGGTGGGTTGGCAACGCCAAGCAAGCCGCCTCCTATTACTCGACCCTCTTCGGCATGCGGCCTCTGGCCTACCGAGGACTGGAGACGGGCAGTCGCTTCTTCACTTCGCACGTTGTCGGCAACGGCGACGTCCGCTTCGTCTTCACGAGCCCTATCCGCTCGTACGCCCATCTTCCCGGAGATGAGCCCATCACCCCAGAGGAGAAGCAGCTCCTCCAAGAAATGCACGCACACCTAGAGCGCCACGGCGACGCTGTCAAAGACGTCGCTTTCGAGGTCGACTCGGTGGAAGGCGTCTACTCCCGTGCCATCTCCAACGGCGCCGAGGCGGTGCAGGCGCCCAAGCAACTCAGCGATAAGCAATTCGGCTCCGTCACCACCGCCGTCATCCGCACTTACGGCGACACAACACACACGCTCATCAGCCGGGACGGCTACTCTGGGCCCTTCCTCCCCGGGTACCGCGCCGCGACGGCACCAGCCTGCGCCCTGGCCTTTCCCGACGTCAAGATGACCCGCATCGACCACTGCGTTGGCAACCAGGACTGGGACGCCATGATTTCCGCGTGCGAATTTTACGAGCGCTGCCTGTCCTTCCACCGTTTTTGGTCCGTCGACGACAGCCAGATCAGCACCGAATTCAGCGCGCTCAACAGCATCGTCATGGCGAGTGACAACGAAGTAGTGAAGATGCCCATCAACGAGCCCGCCCCGGGCAAGAAGCGCTCCCAGATTGAAGAGTACGTCATCTTCAACTCGGGCGCCGGCGTCCAGCACATTGCCATCCTCACCCCGGACATTGTGTCGTCCGTGACGGCGCTGCGAGCCCGCGGCGTGCAGTTCATCGACGTCCCGGACTCGTACTACGCGACGATGCGGCACCGACTTAAGACTGAGAAGCGCAGCTGGGAGCTCCAGGAGGACTTTGAGACGCTCGAGAAGCTGCACATCCTGATTGACTACGATGAGGGCGGATACCTGCTGCAGCTCTTCACCAAGCCGCTGATGGACCGCCCGACTGTCTTTATTGAGATTATTCAGCGGAATAAGTTTGAGGGCTTTGGCGCGGGTAACTTCAAGAGTCTCTTTGAGGCTATTGAAAGAGAACAGGCCGAGAGAGGCAACCTATGAGTCTTGAATGGGCTTGTAGTAGATGTGTTGTGCGCATTAGCACGGTAAATTGTGCTGTCATGATTGAACGGAAATTGGATGAATCGAAACGGCCGGTTGTTTATAGCACCATTGTTCGTTTTTAAGATGAAATATGACAACAATATTGCTCGCAGAGCACTGTCATAAGACACTTTATTCATGTATCCTGTTATACTACTGCGCAGATGTGTTTACATCTGAATGTTGCCTCGTGAATTCCTTTTATATGGATACTCCCGACAGGTTTCAAGGCGCAGAGATGTAAAGTATCTCAAGTCAATTGGAATAGAAGGAAGTTGCTTGAAAGTCTTGGGTAATACAATGAACTCCTTGACCTCGCCGCCACATGCTTTGAAGCACCCAGACTTGCAGCCCTCTGCCCCGAAACGCCTATAGATATGCCACCATCTCAAACAGTTGTCTAGCGCCAGAATGTCGTCGTGGTCTATTACAACGAAGAATGCCACTTCAAGTACCTCTCCATAACGCCTTAAGAGAGCCTTAAATATGAAAACCTAGTCCACAATCATTGCCCCATTTGCATGGGTAACTCCATCACCAGTGACTTCGGCAGCATCTAAATGAGCCTGTGCCTTGGCCGCAGCTCGGGTATCACTTTGGCAGCCAGGACAATTATGCACTACTTCGTGAGCAAACACGTCGCAATCAATGCAGAAATGGTTACTGCACACCACACAGGCATAGCGGCCGCTTTCGCTGATTTTGGCCAAGTCCTTTGTCTGGTCCGTGTTGGTCTTGACTGTCGCGGCTTGCCCTTCATTCTTCTCTTTCTCGCTCTCCTTGTCTTTCGTTCTTCCCTTTTCCCTGGACTTTGGAACTGTGGGAAAGGGTGTCAGGCAGGAAAAACACGCTGATGAGCTGTGTGCTTCGCTCCACGAGACAGTAACCCAATTTCTCAAGGGGAACAGATGGTGGTATGATCGGGCAAGATGAGTCGACAGAATCAGTGTCAAGCCGCAAGCAGGGCACTCGGCCGGTAAGCGGCACACTTTTGTCGAACAGCGTGTGCATAAGTAGCCTTCGCGACATGGTTTGTGGTGGCAGGCGCACAGGCTTATTGCGTCCTTCTGCGCAGCTTCACGCCGCAACTCCAGCTCGGCTGGATTCTTGGTTTGTTTCGGCTCAAAGTGCGCCTCTGCTTTGGTGCGCGAGGGGAATCCCATCATCAACAGACTTGCACTGCTTTGCTCAGCCTGTAGTGTGGCTGGCGGTGTGGTTTTTGCGAGGAACAGTTCGCGAAAATGTGGCTCATCCTTGGCTACAGAGTAGCAACTATCGTTGCCTCCGTTTGTTCTCGAACAAAGCTCAGCACATATAGCCACTTGTGCCGCGAGACCGACCATCGATACCCGTATGCGGTCGGAGATGAGGCTGTTGATTGTGTCGTGTATGTCGCCTGGGTCGCTGGACAGCAGGGCGCCGTATATTATGAGAACCTCGCGGGTACCGTGTGATGGAGCGTGGCTGTGCGTCACCATGTTAGAATTCTAATGCTTCACCGCAAATGAAGGCCAGTAACTCACAATAGCTCGCCGCGGCACATCTCCAGTGCATTTTGCAAACTGGGATCGCCGTCGGGCTCCTTGTCCTTTTCCAGCTCCCGTAGCCGATCAACCAGGACTGCGGGGTTGCCGCTCATTTCCGATATTCTCTTTGCTAGACCCTGTCTCATCATAACAATGCCCATCTGTGAAATGGGATTCTGCTCGTAGTATTCCCGCACGAACTCGACCGCATATCCAATCATGAGCCTAAAGCGATTCGGCAGGAGGTCCTTTTCGAGCATCGCAGTTGACATATCGAGGACGAGGACCAGGTGCCGTATGATGCCTCTTTGCAGCGGCGTCGTATCGCGAAGCAGACGGCGGCGCTTCTCAGCCTCGAGGAACGCCGACAGGGAGACGTTGCCCTCCTCGTCCTCGGGAACGTCCCACGTGAACTTGCCCTCTTCCCATGCTGCGCGCGTCCGGTTGCTTTTCTTGCGGTCACGTGGCTTCCTGGCCGCGTTGCTGCCATGAGACTGTGCTAGTTGGCGTCCGCCGAGTCTTGAAGCGTCGCGGTCGGGTCCGTTGTGCACTCGGTGATCGTTGAGGTCGTCGTCCGAGTAGTTTTCCATGTACTCGCCATCGCTATCGTCGGCCATGGTGGGCTGGACCAAGCTTCGGATGTGATTGGGTCAGCTCGTGGATAGGATATAGTGTGGAATGTCTCGTTTGCAAAGACGGCAGAAAGGAGGACGCAGCAATCCTCAGTGTGACCGCAACCACTGCTTAGCGAAGAGCACCAAGGAATGGAAAAGGAAACAGTGACGTTTTGGTCGTATGCTGGCTCGCGGCTCCAAGCAAAGCTCCAAGTTTAGTGGCAGCACGCGCCTATAAAGTGGGGCAGCACTATGCCGAGCCAGGGGTATATTGCTCCACCATGGCCAAGAGAAACACTTGAGAACCCGTACTCCTGTCGAAACGCTATACTATATGGCTACCACATGCAGGCACCCACGCAACAAGGCTTGAGGGTACATACTTGCCTGCTTCAGGCCCCAAGATTATTCTCCAACTCAATCCTCCTTCCTCTCATATCAAACCAAAATGAACGGTATCAAATGGAGGTTCTGGCTGATGTCTTCTGTAATTGTGCATTTACAGACGCTGTGATTGTCAAGTTCGAGGTGCGCGAAGTGATGTCTGGGTGCTGGTAGTCTAAAGGTAGTCTTCCACCAGCGAACTGGGACAGCGGAAGAACCAATTAACGCCCACTGGTAACGCTCACTTCAGACGTCGATAAGAGTATCGCTTGAGAGTAAACCCCAAATCTCCTAGTGGGCCCACCGACACAAAGTGAGCTAGCAACATCTACAGAGCCTTGCAGCCTGCTCATCACGCATTTTGAGGCCGTCTGAGATTGTCTGCATGGTTCGATACCGCAGATCCGTCGCGCACACATGTAAATACTACCTGCTGTGGCGTGCAAGCGAAACGAGGACGAGCCATATCGTGGGCGCTGTCACCGCGGGAACACGAATCAAAGCCAGCCACGTTATGGCGCGCATGCTTGGAAAGCTCTACTCGAAACCCTTGGTTCTTCGTATGTGGGATCGACGATTTTGATATAGTAATGCTCCGTCTGTCATGGCACCAGTCAAGTGTAGGAACACCGTCCGGCAGCACGAGCGAGCCTCGCTATTATATATAAATATATATTTTTTACTGGTGGAGCTGTGATAAGCACTGCAAGAAAGTATAGCAGCAACCTCTGAACATTCCGTGAGGTCAGCTGCAGATTGTTGCTGCGAGAGAGAAGCCTCCAATTCGTTCTTGCTGTCAACGTCTTGCCAGCGCATAAGCCTCGTCTTGGATTGGCACCTATATGAACGGATTGACGGGCGAGACGGAGAAGTAACACTCGACCCAACTACCCCTGTAGCCCGCCCGCCCACACTTGCCCGCAGCACGTTGCAAGGCCCCTGCCAACCCTGGCTGTTGCGAAGATCCAAAAGTGGAGAAGTCTTGTACTCTACTTGTAGAGTGCTACCCCACCACTGGTGACTTCCCAGCATGTGGCATCTCGGGCATACACACCTGTGTAGACATGGTATTGCAGAGAACGCGCAAGCGAGAGAGAAGGAGAGAAGGAGAGAAAAAGAAGAAAGAAAAAAGAGAAAGAGGGACAGCTGAAGTGGCTTTGCAATCACTTCCTTGCAAGCAGGCAGTAATAAGAGAGTGATCAAACTCACCAAACGCATAACGCGAAGGCTTTCAAAGTTGGGACTTCAGAGTTCACATTGCAGTACCTTACACTAACTGTATCGGTAGTGCCTACATGACCTGAGCGAAGCGCGCGGCATTACTACAAGTGCTTGCCTCCTCACAATTCCAAGATTGTCTGAGCTGGGTTTGTTCTTTCTAAATTACTACCTACTTGCGCTCTTCCATTACGCTCTTCCTGGTGAATCCTCAAATTTTCCCCTCCCGCCGTTGCTTCAAGCCACATAACGCACTTAAACTGTCCATTTCCTCGTGTGCCCTCCAGTCCTACACACCTTCAAACCCAAGCAAAACCACACAATTTTACCCACATTCCTGTGTGAGAGTCCAATTCAATACAGAGCGCCATGGAGGCCAACGGAGGCGGCATCTACGACTTTGTCCAGCGATTTCAACAACTGCAGCTGCAGCGCGATTCCCACGACGATCTAATCAAGGCATGTAACAAACCCCAACCCGGCCGTCCACGCTCCATTCCACATCCTTCCGCCTCCACTTGCCCTTTGGCTACGTGCAAATTCCTCAGAGGAAGGCCTGCTACAAGCAAGGCGCTGACGCCGCGCTCGTCTGGCTCTAGGATATTCTGGTTTATAGCGAACGTACCGAGTCGTCCTTGCGATCCGAAAACGAAGTGTTACGTGAACAATTTAAAAACGCTACTCTCGATCTTGCGGATGCCACAAAATCCAGAAGAGTCCTACAACAACAAGTAGAAGAGTTGCGACAATCAATCAGTTATATCACATCCAAGACTGAGCACTTGAAGGTATATTTGCGCGCCGAACTGGCCAGTGAACTGCGACGCTGAGACTCGCAGAATCATAATCCGTATGTTGTCGTTTTGATTGATGGTGATGGATGCCACGTGAGTTCCTTTTCGCTTGATCCTGGGATGCTCGCCTCGTTGAAGCTCTGCTTGGGCCAGCAAATGAGTCATTTTGCCCCTCTCTTGGCATACAGCATACTGAGAAACTTGCAGTTTCAAAAGCAATTCATCGAAAAGGGCATAGAAGGCGGGAAGCAGGCAGCTTATGCTCTGAGGAATGCTATACTTCGAGAATGTTACGACTTTGCGGGCCAATTTGAGGTTGTTACCAGGTATATTGCAAATTTATCGGGCTTAGCAGCAGCTACCAGATCAGATGGAACCATCGAACACGCAGATACCTTCAAAGACTTTACTTTGGGCTTTTCGCAAGGCCTGGCATCCTTTGATTTCATTGATGTAGGTCCCGGCAAAGAGCGAGCGGATACAAAGATTAAAGGCAAGTCATACCTAGGTAGCCATGAGCTAGGCTGCATCCTTGAATAATCAAGACTGTGCACCGCTAACACCAGATCAGAGGCTATCAGGTGGCATCTTCGCAACCACAACTGCAAACAGATTGTGCTTGCCATCTCTCATGACTCTGGGTATGCATCCTTCCTGGACGAGAACATCAGGGACACCGAAAGTCGAGGACGCGTCACGATTCTAGAAGGCGTCCCTACGCACAGGGACTTGGTAGCTACTAAGCTCCCCATCCTCAACTTGAACAATGAAATTTTCCGTGCCGAAAAGCTTGTAGATCGGCGTCTCCTGGACATGCGAGCAATGCCCATTACGCCACCACCTACTGTGGCCGGAATGACCCCGTTGCCACCTCCGCCTACGACACCTGGCAGGAGAAAGAGCAGCTCAGCAAATATTTTGAATGCAATGGAAATAAACGGGAAAGGGCCGTCGTCGTATGCTACTGCCATCAAGGCTGCGACGCCTCCACCACAGATTTCTATCCCTATTCCGCCCAAACTGAGCAACAAGACCCAGGCTGTACGGCGGGAGAGATCAAACCTGTGGAACCCTGGTCCAAGGGGTCTTGACTCGCCACTTGAAGTAAATCAAAGTGCTCTGGATAACATCAAGAAGCGAAAAGACAACAACAAACTTTGCAACAACCACTACCTTAGAGGCCCTTGCGCCAAGGGCGATGGCTGCTGTTTCGAACATAAATACCGGCCAAACGAAGCAGAGAAGACTGCTATTGCTTTTCTGGCTCGATTGAACCCCTGCACGAGTGGGCAGGATTGTGATATTGGCGATTGCATCTATGGCCATCATGTAAGTCGTCGGATTGATGAGATGTGTATGCTTGGTTGCCTAAGATATTCATTGACACCACGAACAGTGCCCCAGTACCCGCGACGGACAATGCATGCATCCATATTGCAAGTTCAAGATATCGGAGCACCCACCAAACACCAAATTCAGAAACACTTATCAGGGAATAGACGAAGAGTAACAAAAGCAGTCCACGTCAACTCGACACTTTCAAAATGTGTCTCAGAACCCTGTTGTCCAGACATGGCCTTTCGGAATACCCATATTTTCTAGTGTTACTAGATCTTTGTAGTCACAAGTAATGAGCTCGTAGGCTCCATCTACTTGATGAAATATCAGCAGAAATTATTTCTATGCCATTTCTCTGCAGTCTATATTCTTCCAGCTTTTATGGCACTGGTAGACTGAGAGGGCACCCTGTTCCTCCATAATCATTTTTGAGGCTCTGGAGCAAACTTTGTGAAGAAAGCAAACCAAAAATGATGTGGAAGAAGTACACATAATTTTTTCTTCCAGCAAATACTCTTTACTACGATGTACCGCTTTGCGCCAAATCTATTCGATTACAGTATACAATACCCGTTGTCAGGTAATTTGTGGTCAACCGTCGGAAGTTGTTGAATATCGAAGTTGGAGTTGAAGGAGCAGTGGAGTCCGGCCCATGTTCCGCATGCAGGAGCCCTGGTCGCTCCGTGCCCCGCAGTTTGAGGTACCGATGTACCTACGAAGCTGGAGCTCAAGTGCTTCAGGGCTCTGAGGGGACGGGACCTGCCAAATTCCAGCAGAAAACTACAGGGCGCCAGGAGGAGCCCCACCCGCCGTTCCTCCACGTTGACCTCACCTGTAGAGCCAGCTCGCCGCTCTCCCATTCGCCTCAACAACCTGCTTCCCTCGTGCGCACGCCCAAAGTCTTATTGAACAGACAAATTTCCAAAATGGCACACCCCAGAATAGAAGAAGTCGAGGACAGCGACCTCGAGATGTCGGACCCTTCAGAAGGAGACATTGAGGACTTTGCCGAAACCGACATCCTGCGCTCCCGCACCACTCCTTCCTCCTCACGGCAAACGCCAGCCTCAGCAGCAGCAGTGAAAAACGCAAAAACACACCTCCTCAACCCCAGTCAGATTCCCTCCGTCTCGAGCGGTCCTCCTACAGCCGGCGGCAGCGGCACCACCGGTGGCTACTCGATCCCCACCACCACCTCGACCAAAGCCTACGCAGGCTTTCAATGCCTCTACCCCATTTACTTTGACGCCTCGCGCACGCGCGCCGAGGGCCGCCGCGTCTCTAAAGAGCTCGCCGTATCGAACCCGCTCGCACGCGAAATTGTAAACGCATGCCGCGACCTGCGCCTGCAGACGCTCTTTGAGCCCGAAAAGACGCACCCGCGTGACTGGGCGAATCCAGGCCGTGTCAAGGTGCAGCTCAAGGACG
The DNA here is from genome assembly GCA_003019895.1 of Coniella lustricola. Classification (NCBI taxonomy): domain Eukaryota; kingdom Fungi; phylum Ascomycota; class Sordariomycetes; order Diaporthales; family Schizoparmaceae; genus Coniella; species Coniella lustricola. The sequence continues at coordinate 16,919 of KZ678463.1, read as the reverse complement.
GCAGTGGTGGCGCTGCTGCCGCCGCGGCTACTGCTTCGGGCGTCAAGAACAAGCACCAGTTGTACATTCTCGTGGCGCAGCACTTGCGCAATAACCCGACAACAGACAAGAGCGCGGCGCTATGGGAACGGATTCCTGGTGGCCCGCCGCCGCCCGAGCGCACAAAGGCGTATCCCAAGCCTGCGGTGCCTCGCGGCTGGAAGATAGGCGATATGCTGCCGTACTACAGTCCGGCCATGACGGGTGGTGGCGTCAGTGAGAACTTGTTCAAGGATATGATGAAGGAGATGCAAGGTGGCGCAGGAGGTGCAGGAGGCCTGCCGGGCGGTATGCCCGGTGGTATGGACATGGCAAGCTTACTGGGAAGTATGGGCGGTATGGGCGGTATGGGCGGGCTACCTGGGATGGGTGGTGCCAGTGGTGGCGCAAGTGGGAATGCGAGCGAGGATGGCGCCGGGAAGAAGAAGAAGGGCAAGGCTAAAGGCAAGGCATGATTTGAAGACAATAATGAGAGATATCCAGGAATGAAGGACATGTCAATTGACGATGAGGACGATCAGAGGTTATGGGCTTCCGGGCTGCATGGTTCCAGGACATGCCACGCCGCGTCAAGTCACGTCTTCTGTCAGGATGCTGCCGACGACCCGTATCACCCGCGTCCCGCTATGCCCTGCTATCATTACGAGACAGCATTTAGCAGCGGCCGGTTCGTTGTGTGGAGTGGTCTGGAGGCTGCTGATACGCTAATATGGCGTAGGGTAAGCGGGCAGAATCGAGTCTGGAGAGGCTGAGAAGCATGTGGCGAAATTCTCGTGATTGCGATGCTCTGGTTTGCAGGCTTCGTTAGGTAGCGGCCAGTTGCCTTCACCTGAAAGCTCCC